>JABASL010000230.1:0-22102 GCA_019775825.1 Neanura muscorum | reverse complement strand
TTTGAGACCGCGTTTTAGTCTGACCCAAAAAGGTAGCCCACCTCGTGAATCGTGTTAATAAGGTTCCAGGAGAGATGAAAAGTCGTTAGTTTTCTATTCCTAAAATTTATTTGACTCGTAAATAACTAGTACACCTTGTAAGAAATGTCATTTAAAAAGTGGCGCGTGCCTTAATTGTACACCAAGACTGTTAACTTCATTCCACACGTAATTTGAAATTAAAATGTAGAAGACGAGTCAATTAATCTCAATCTCTTTCAGTCTTCCAATTAAACTTGTTTTTCTTTACCAGAAAACAAGAGAAGAACGCAAGAAAATAAAGTTGTCATTTCATTGAATTATTTAACATCTAACTTTCTTCTTGTTTTAAACTTTTTCAACTTTCTTTTTAGAAAAGTCTTAGAAAATTTTCTTTCTAAAAAATTACCTTTGAGCAGTAAATAAAAAAGATTTTCTTGAAAAAACTTTCTAAATTTTAATCCACTACGCACAACAAAGTTTTGGTATACTTTTCATTCAGAATTTTTTTAACCCTGCTTTCCTAGAACTTTGCTTTAGAATTTTATAAACATTTCTTATTCTTTCTTTTAAGTTTACGTTTTTTAATTTAAATCAACCTGTTTTTAATTTTTTTTTAAATCACAACTTTTCGAGGTTTACTTTCACATTTTCAATGCTATGCTTTCACCTTGTTTTTACTTTCCCCCATCTTCAAAATATAAAATAAGAGAGAAAACGGATTTAAAAGTAAACCTGTATACACTTTCTTCCGCTTGAACAAAAATCCTGTAATTGAATCCCGACTTTCTCCTTAAAATAAATTAAGAAAACGCAAATACGCAAACACTCTTACTCTAAAAACAGAATTCAAAGGTATGTGCAATGCGTTTTAAAAACAAACCAACTTTATTTTCCGTTTTCGAAATTTCCAAATTTACGAAATTTTCTAAACTCCTGACCTTTAGAGCTGCTCCAGTATTTCCAAAAGATTTGTCGATGTAAGACGCCCCTCAAAAATTTGGTACAGAGAATTTATTACGCGTGTAAAACTTTCCCCACTTTTTCTTGTTTTATTTCAGTTTTTGGAGAAACTGGGAATAAAATTTTGGATTTCAGAGTCTTAAACAATGGGCTGGTTGTGTAGGAGTAAAAAGAAAGTTTTGGTATTGCTTACTTTGTTTTCAGTTTTCCAGAAAAACTAATTAGAAAAGATAAGGCGAAGAAAGTTGCACACGATCTATGAAAGCCTCTGTATAATTTTGAAAGTTTTGGTTCAAGCAGATTTTGCAACAAGAATACAAAAATTCAACTTTGGAAAAACTCTTAAAGTTGGTGAATTTGAGCCGAGTTTTGTAACTTTTACTTTCATTTTTATAATGTACAGAGAGTATCATAAAACGTGCACAACTTTCTCCACTCTTTCTCCCGATTTTCGGAGCATAAATGCAATATTTGGATTTTCACCTACCAAGGAAATGGATTTGAAAAAAGAGAAAGTGGAGAAAGTTGTACAATTTTTAAGATACTCTCTGTTGAAAAATGGTTCGCTAGCTGCAAATGTCTTACAGAAAATTAACGAGCCCGTTCAGGCTTTTCAGTTCAAGACTTTCAGTTTTTCTTCGACTGCATTCTGAAAATAACCGCAAAAGTTGAAGGGGATTTTCCGCTTAGGATTGAAGAAAAGACTTGAGGCTCAGGCTCACCGCACTTTCTGTTGACTGCTTTTCACTTCCCTAGTGGCCGTTGAAGCCTAGAAATTATTTATGATGAGGCTAGTCCACTTCATGAGCTAGCCATATTGGCTTTGTGCCAATTGTAGAGTAGTGCGCCGGGGCAGCGGTCCCAAAAATTCTGAACATTATTTCCCTTGTGTCGCCTTCGCATTTTTACTACATTGTCCGTCTGGACCTGTAATTTCGCAATAATCCAAAAATCTTCTCCCGTGTGAATTTGAAAAATTATCTGTAGGTTACTATCGTAGATTCCTAATAATAAGGGAATAGAACTTTATTTTGTGAAAGTGCCTTAAAAAGTAGCCTTGGCCTGCCACTCTTTCTTCTCTTTTTAGAAGAAATCCCTGGCTTCTTTTCTCTTCTCAAAAGCAATCGCCCACTGTCCAACTGTCGTTTCTTCTTGGAAAGGCAGGGTGAAAGTAAGATCCAAGCTGTCGCCTTTTCATTGTCCAGTTTGGTGAGGTGAAGGAGAAAGTAAGGGTGACAGTCCATTCTCAAAAGGCAGAGAGTGACAAAGATAAGAACTAGATTGTACAGGGTGGCCCAGAATCTGTAGGTGAAGCTGATGGTCCCGCTCCAAAAGGTCCAGCCCAGGACCAAAAGCCCACTCCACCTTCAAGAGGCCACCCAACGTCAAGGAGGCCCACCCAAAGTCCAGAAGGCCAAGTCCACGTCCAGAAGGCCCAGCCGTCGTCCTGAAGCTCCAGGCCACATCATGTAGGCCCAGTACACGTTGTGAATGTGCAGCTCACGTCCAGGAGGCCCAGTCCACGGCCCGAAGGCCCAGTCCAGATCCAGAAGGCCCAGTCCAGATCCAGAAGGCCCAGTCCAGATCCAGAAGGCCCAGTCCAGATCCAGAAGGCCCAGTCCAGATCCATCAGAAAGCCCAGTCCAGATCCAGAAGGCCCAGTCCAGATCCAGAAGGCCCAGTCCAGATCCAGAAGGCCCAGTCCAGATCCAGAAGGCCCAGTCCAGATCCAGAAGGCCCAGTCCAGATCCGGAAGGCCCGTCAGATCCTGAAGGTCCAGTTTAGATCCAGGAGGTCCAGTCCACGTCCACGAGACCCAGCCCACGTCCTGAAGGCCGACTACGCGTCCAGGAGGCCCAATTGAGTTCCAGAAGGCGGAGCCCGGTTGGGTGAGTAAAATTCAAGGAAAGTGAAAGGTGAAGTAGTAAAACAGGCCCACTTTGTAGGACAAAGTTTAGAGTTTCCGTAGCACTCTGACTCTAACTTTAACTCACTGGCAAATGAACATCCCTGCCACTGGGAATGGGATTGAGAATGCCAGTGAAAACGCCAGTAGAGAAACCAGAACACTTTCTCCTGAAATGCTGAAGTGGAGCCAAACTTCTTAGGATTCTTGCAATTGAGTAAAAGCTAGCTGTAGAATAGTAGGAAATTCAGAAGGGGCCATGGAGAAAGCCAGAAAGCTGATAAGGACCTTCTTCCGGTAAAAGTCGTCCCTGATTTATTCACAGAAGCTTCTAAGACCTTTCACCTTACAACTTTGTTCAACTTTGCGAAAAGTCTTGAAACAAAGCTAAAAAGTCTTTTTAAAGGTTCTCAAACTCAAGCTTTTTGGCATAATTATGTATTCGTGTCATTGACACGGGATTTAACTTTTTGGAACTGAAACAGAAACGACTTCACTTTCTCCGAATGTCTTCAAAATCTCAAATAAACTAGCAACTTTCTCCTAATTCTTAACTCAAATAATACTCAATTTACAAGTTAAACTTTATTAATTTCAAGTTTCAGCTTACAAATTAACTTAAAAATATACGTACAGTAAAATACGTAATTAAAAACAATACGATCTTGTACAACTGACCGAAAATTGATACAAAAACACCCAATTTTGTGTATTTACTTTCTCCATTCCTACGAAATTATGTAACAAATATTACTACTAATAATCTCGACTTGGTAATGGTAGCAGCGTTGGTGGTGGTCAGCTTCAAAATCGAATTCTCTGTTAAAAGGAAGCAAATGGATGGAGCAAAAAACTCATTTGCAGGATCTCAAGCATTTCAAAGGAAACTGCCTAAAAACCGCGTCCGCTACCCGCCCAAGACGACCACACATGCTGAACCCCTTAATCGCGGGGCCTCGAACGTAAGGGCGGCCCTTACGAAAAAAAAAACTCGCATGACATGTGGAGCTTATTTGGCATTACCAAGCCAGCCCTTTCTAGGACGAGATCGATCCTGTCACGCAAACTATTTTACACTGTTAGTGCATCCTGCCCATTTTGGGACGGGCGTCCATCTTGGGACGGGCGTCCATCTTGGGTTTAGTAAAAATATAAAGTTTTCCCGTGTGTGTTTAGATTTTTTGCTTTAGTTTTTGCGCCCTTTCTTGGGAGTTTTAACATTTTCGGAGCATGTTTCACACTAAAGTTTTTCGTTTTTATCCCAGAAGGGTAAAAATTCGTGGAATTTCTGCCGTATCCTTAGTTTTTCCAAGTTTTAGCATTTAGACACCATTTAGATAAGTCCCAATTGTGGAGTGGATTTCCTTGCAAAGGGAGAAAGTAAAAAAGGAGAAAGGTGTTCCATTACACACGTCATAAAGCAATCTCTCTCAATTTTACAATCAACGTTCCCATTTTCTTCAGCTACACTTTACCCACCAAAAACGTTTTTTTTGTTCAAAGGGGTTCCACTGCAGTGGTTACTTTTGAAACCCACAGCGTGGTAGTATTTTATAGTGCAGGGGTTATAAAACTTAAGGCTCGTCCCCCATGAGCTGTAGGAGAAGGGTAGAAAAGACAAGAATCGCGATGGGGTTAGTGTCCAGAAGCGGAGAAGAGTGGTGGGGCGTGTGGGATCCGTTTGGTGGGATTATGTGGGTCAGAGAAAATTCCACCAAGGCCTTAGTCCTAGTCCTAGAGTCCTCATCCAAAAGAGAGGGAGAGTCAGTTTGAAAGAATTATTGGCGGTAGGGCCAAAGTGTGGCTCCCTTTTTGAAATGGAGGCCCGAAAAGGGCCTTTTCCCTTACACTTGCCTTCCTTTCGCCTTCATCGATTTTGACTCCTTCGTCTCCTTTTCTCCTTCGCTTCCTCTGCCACCACTTTCTCCACTTTCTAAATTCCTACTTTTCCCAAACACCCAAAATGCCCAACCCAATTCTCTCAATCTTCCCACCGCCACCAATAATCCAATACTCACTCAGCCTCTCACTTCCAAAAGACATTCAATCCCAAGTGTCCACTTTCAAAAAATACACTCAAAAACATAAAACCATGTCTAAAACCCGCACAGTCAATTGGCCCCCGCTCAAATGCCCAAATATGTTATGGGCAGAATTGCGGAAACTATTACTCTAAAACGTTTATGCGTGTACACTAACAGCAAACCCTGTGGTACGAAAAAAAATACCAACCGATTTAAAAATAGAAGCAGCATCGAACCCAAACTGCGTGGAATTTGAGTTTTGGGCGAATTTTTTCCCAAATGTTTTATCTTTAAAAGTTTTTTTTTAAAATTTGCATCTTTTTCCAAAGTCAATAAAATTTCAGAAATTCTAAAAAAATTTACCAGGACAAACTTTTGTGTTAATGTAAATTACTGTTATAATAAAATCAATTTGGTAACGGTGGTGGTCAGGCCAAAAGTCCAATCTACTTCACATGAGGAAAATGGACGGAGCAAAAAACTCATTTGCATCAATAATCAGCGTATTTTCAACATTATAAAGACAACCCCTTAAAAACCGTGTCCTCTATCCAAGCAACACAACACACATGCTGAAAGACGAAATTCCCGGGTCTCAAACGTTAGGGGGAGCGAGCGTAGTCAGCGCCCTTTACCAAAAAAAAACGCATGAATGGCTCTTATTTGGGCTAGACGAACAAGCTGTTTCTAGGACAGGATGGATTGCACAGAAATAATTTTACCCTTTTATCCGCCCCGTCGTAGGACGAGCTTGTTTGGCTTTAACACATAAAAAACCTGTACCAAGAAATTTCACCATCTTGTACAATATATTTTAGCAGCTTAACCGCGAAAGTTCAAAATCAAGTTAGATGACAGTATCTTAGCCTTTTCCATCATGTCTCTCATCTATCATCTAACTTTTGGCCACAGAAAAGACAAGCTCGTTCTCAGAGCCATCAATATATTTTAGCAGCTTAACCGCGAAAGTTCAAAATCAAGTTAGATGACAGTATCTTAGCCTTTTCCATCATGTCTCTCATCTATCATCTAACTTTTGGCCACAGAAAAGACAAACTCGTTCCTCAGAGCCATCGTCCTTAATTACTTAAGATTTGGAGCATTAGATGCTAAAGCCAAAATAGTAAACCACATCCTCAATCAACGCATCTTGCTTCACTCAAACCACGTCGTGTACCAAGAACTTGGTATTTCAGGAGACCCCATTTTTGTGCAAAAACTGGTCCAGGTTGCTAGAATTTATAAACTCGGTATACCCGGCTCATGCAAGCTCGGTATACTCGGCATGAGCAAGCTCGGTATATTCGGCTGAGGCAAGCTCGGTATATTTGGCCCATGTAAACTCGGGGCACTCGACCTATGTAAACTCGCAATACTCGACCTATGTTAAACTCTGTATAATCGCCCTGAGTAAACTCGATATACTCGGCCTGGGCAAGCTCGTTATACTAGGCTCATGTAAACTCGGCATACTCGACCGGGATAAGCTCGGTGTAGTCGGCTCATGTAAGCTCGGTATACACGGCCCATGTAAACTCGGTATACTCGGACTGGGTAAACTCGGTATCTTTGGACTGGGTAAACTCGGTATAATCGGCCTGGGATACCACGGTGTACTCGGCCTGGGATACCACGGTGTACTCGGCCTATGTAAACTCGGCATACTCGGTCTGGATAAACTCGGTTAATACTCTCAGCCTGAGTAGCTAAACCTAAACCATAATTCTAACGATAGAGAAAGCTTCCAGCGATAGTTTTCATCTGATTTTGGGAATCTAGAGATCCGGGAAAGATGAAAAAGAGAGAAAGATGAGGAATGAGGTGAAAGGGATTTTTCTCATCTGTTCGAAAAGGAAAAAAACCGACAGTGGCAATTTCTGACCAGGCTGGAAGTGAAGGCTGAAAGATTTTTTGGCCATTATAAGTCTTATATGGTTTTTACTAAAAGAGAGAAAAAGCTCACTGGCACCATGTTTTTATGACTTTCCCCTCTCTAAAAATCATCCAGGATTTTGTGGCGATAGGAAATACCACGGAGATACCATAGTTCTAACTTTTAGTCTTGATGTACAAGGTGGGCAATACTAGGATAGCCGTTTTACTTCCTCTTTTTACATGCAAATCTTATAGGACATACATACGAGACTTTCTCCCGCGACTTTCTCCGGTTTCCACAAAACTTGCCCCTCCCCGTACATGGACACCAGTGCAGAGCAGGGCCCGTTAAATTATTCCAATAGAAAGTTAATCTCCTCTTTATTTATTTATGGAACTTTACGACTCTCCACAAAATTCTACCACCAAAAAACATGCAAATAAACAAGGAGCCACGGACACTTTTGGTCTCTGTTTCCTGCTCATATATACTCGAGAGAGCATCTCTATAAAAGAAAGGATACAAACCATAAAATTCTAACCACATAAATTACAATCCTACACCTCACCTTAACTCAAGGCGAACAGAAGGACGGATTTATTATGTCCCAACACTCAAGGACAACACTCAACTCTGTCCCATTTACAACTCTCACCGTCCATTTATTATGATACAAAACGACAATTTGGTTACCACTGCCTGCCTACTCAAATATTCTGAAAATACCGTTTTAGCCTGCCCTTTAAAAAATTCACATTTTTTCTGAATTTTGAAACACCCAAAAACATCATTTTAGCCTACCGCGTTAGCCCACCGCTTAAATTTTTTTTATATTCTCAAGCAAAACAAGCCCGTCCTAGGACAAAGTAGATAAAAGTGTAAACTAATTTTTGCGCCAGAAATCGCATCCCAGAAAAGGGTTCTTTATTTAGTCGAAATAAGGGCCATGTCATGTGGGTTATTGGTAAGGGTCGCTCTATCCCATTTACCTTCCAGATCCCTTGAATTAGTGGTTCAGCATGTGGGGTGTGTCGTGTTAATTGGCTTGACGCCCAATTTACCCCCAATTGAGGACGCGGTTTTTAGGGAGTTTTCTTTGAAAATGTTGAGAATACTCAGATTATTGACGCAGATTATTGATGCAAATGAGTTTTTTGCTCCGTCCTCCGTCCAAGGAAGTTGCTCTTCCCTTGAAGAGGGAATGGGACTTTGGACCTGACCACTACCACCACTACCCCTACCACTACCTATCACCCCCTTTATATGAAGTAATATTTTTTTATATTTTTAAGTTTTTAAATATTTGACCTTGAAATAGAGGTCAAGGAGGCGAAAAAAAGTTTGTTTAATTCGGGTCGTTGAGAGTCTGCTGTGTTAAAAAAGTTTTAAATAATTAAATATAATTTAACTTTTATAGGAAATTAACGGGAAAGGAATTAGAAGAAAAGTTAAAATGGCTGAATAAAAGCTTAATTTTAAAGTTTTAATTGCTGTAAAAAGTGTGCAAAGATACAAATTTTGTGTGAGCTGATTTTAAGGGGTGAAGATTTTGAGAGGATAACAGAAAAACTATGTTGAGGATTTTTTTACACTTGTTTGAATTTTTTTAAATTTTAAACTAGTTTTAAAAGTTTTATTTGAAAAAGTGAAAGTGTTTGGACAAAGCTGAGGATTACAAGGTCTTCACCTTCTTTGCTACTTTTTGTAAAAAAAAACTTAAGAAGTCTAATCCCCGTAGATGAGCTCCTTCATTAAAAGGGTTTTCTACAAAACTTGATTTCTTCAATTCAAAAAAAAATGTGAAAGCAGCGCCTTTTTTCCCCTTGAATTGACTCAAGGGACCCTAGACTTTGGCTTTAGTAATTTCTAATCCTCCCTTCATTTTCCCTTATGTGACAAGATTTTGAATGTGTCCTTATACTGCTTACCCTGCAGGATGAGTCCGCATTTTGAACTTTCTCTCAAACCAAATTCGAAAAAAAAACTTAAAAGGGTTGCTAAATATGCGGCTAAAAGGGTAGTTAGAAAGGGTAGTAGCAAGCCTAGCCCAAAGGGTAGACAGCAAGAGCGCGCAGTTGTAATTTTTAGTTGTAAATTTGCCCCACCGAGATCAAAATTTGCCCCACCCTGTACACCGAAAATGCGAGTTAGAAAAGTAAAGAATATGGGCCCTAATGAATGATTCATATGAACTAGTCCTTTGAAGGGTTTCTTTCTCATTTTGAGTTTTATTTGAAAATAGAGCGGAAGGGACGAGTAGACGAGTTGGATGCTTTCTCTACACTTTTTTCTTTATTTGTACAGTGCGTTTTTTAATGTGCGTCCGACTTTCTCTTTTTCGAAATCATTTTACTCAGAAAACTATCCAAAATCGGGGAAAACCAACTAGTAAAAAGTGAAAGTAGAGAAAGCGGGCAAGACACAAAAAAGGGAAAGTGGAGAAAGCGAGACAGATATTGAAGCTTAAAAAGTGAAGAAAGTTGGATAGATGCTGAAAAAGAGAAAGTGGTGAAGGTGTGACACACATTAGAAAAGGCACTGTACAGGGTGGGTGGACAGCCGCGCCCTGGAACTTTTTTTTGTGTAATCTTTTGAATTTTCGCAGAATAGAATTCATGAGTAAGCAGAAGAAGAAAGTCAGTGTCCTCTCTTCAACCAAAATTTCATTACTCACAGATTTTAATTCACAGGATTTTCTAGACTTTCTGTTCAAATTAATCAGGACCAAAAGGCTTTTTGAACTTTCCCTCCTTTTCTCCATGGAGATATTTAGTTAGCAGCTTATTTCAACCACAAGGCTCTCTCTGCTTTCTCCGCGTGCCTCTCTACCTTCATTTTAGAGATTTTACTGTAGGCGAAAACCATGAAGCGAAAACTCGTGCTAATTAATAAGTGGAAAAGAATATTTCCCAGAAAATGAGCGGGAAGCTTCCCTATTTTCAAATATTGAGGTTTCACAAAATCTTTAATACAAATATGGCCATTTCTATTTAGAATTTCAATGTAAACACATGGTTCTTTTCTATTCAAAATTTCAATACATACTTCTTTTTATTGAAAATTTGTATGAGGATTTTTGGGCCTAATAAGTTTCTTTTGTGAGTTTTTCAAATTTCCGTTTTTCCAACTAATTGCAATATTTCAACTTTTTGATATCGAATTCTGCATTTTGTGAAAGTATATTTTTTACTTTCTTTAATGACAGGAATCTGCAAATTTTTAGCGCGGAAAATTTGTAGGGTACTGTTTTACCCAGGAATTTTGTACACACCGGAAAATTTTTTGAGTTGACCCGGGAATCGGCTAGTAGCATTTTGTAATAGAGAAATTGTTCGCGTAACCCGGGTGTTGGGTAGCGGTTTCTTGTAAGCGGGTTTTCTTGACCCGGGAATTTGGTTGCCAGTATTTCTGCCGAAAATTTTTTTTTTACTTGACCGAGGAATCGAACCCAGCTTGCACCTGTGTTGGCCACTGTGCATATACCAATTGGCTGTACCTGAGAATACCAAGAATTGTAAACTTGACAATTTAGATTTTCGGCGCCAAATGTCATAATTCTTTAACATATGGAGTTTTCCTAGAAAATTTTTCGCAGCTGCCAAAATAAATGAAAGTAAGTGTTGTTCAGGGTACGGAATAGGCACGAGTAACCTTTTTTCCTTAAGGGCGCCAAGGCTGTTCTAATTTGACCCAATTTCTAGGCCCACTTCTTTTTTAGTTGTAGAAAACAAAAGAATTTTTTCTACCTTCCTGTTTATTTTATATTTTTTGTCTTCTGTGACTTTTGTTTCTCGCCTTCTTTTTATTTTGTGTCCTGAAGCAAAAATAAGAATAAAACATCTATTTGCATTTACTTTCTCTCGCTTTTCTCCGACAGCAGACGCGTCAACTTTTAATCCCATTTTCAAAACCTCAGGCGTACAAAATTTCATATATTTAACATTTATATAACCATCATTCTCTTTCTCAGTGCCTTTGACAAGCGGCAAAAGAAAGAAGCCATCTCATCAAATAATACAAAAAAAATGCTTCTCAGCTCCTGAATTCTGGAATATAAAAAAGAAAGTTGTGAAAGTTTTTAAGATTCTAAGCTGATTCTTCGCATTGAAAATCATTCACACATTTGGGTTTTTGTTTCCGCATGGTAAATCTTCCAGGGTTCTTAGAAGTGCAGAGCCTTTTTCAAAAAATATAAACGCGGAAGTGTTTCTTTCAAAAGCTTTCACTTTTTACTGAAAAATAAAACAAATTCTGTTTTGATGCGTTGGTAATTCTAACCGTTGCAAACACGTCTACCAAAGTAGCGAATGACACATTCCAGCGCATGACCCTTTCTCCTTTGCCCTCACAGGTCACCATTTTTTGGAGGTGACAATTCTTCAGGGTACTGGTGGGAGTATAAAAGCGTTCATGGCCGAAATCCCTTATGACCAGAAATCCACTTTTGCAGGGAGCCCTGGTAGTATTCGGGCACAATTGGGTAGGGACTGTTTTCATAGTTATAAATGCCATTTACAAGATTTTGGACAGTGTATGGTGATTTTATGTATGGTAAATTTTTCTTCAGGGTTCCTCCCTCATAAGGGTTCAGGGACCCTTATTGAACACAAATTGCTGCCCCTAAGCACAAAAAGTGAGTGTGTGGGCATGTTTTCGCTTAAGATAAGCTTACCCTTGGCTCGTAAGGCAACAAATGTAGGAGGAGTATTCTTAGTCTACACATTAGACCCCTAAACCCAAAACCTGAACCCTAACCTAAACCCTTAACCCTAACCCTTAACCCTAATCCTGCAAATTTGCCCCAAAACTGTATTTTCGAATCGCGCCTTATCCTTGATAGGGTTGAGGATATAGATCGATATAGATATATAGAGGATAGGGGGAGAACTGCAAAGGTTCGAAGAAGTTAACCTATTCGAGAGTTAAAGCGCGACCGGACGGACTGACGGGCAGACAAACACAAGGTTACTATAAAGCAGCTTCGCATGGAATTTAAATTTACCAGAGTAATTTTTTCGAATTTGGGTAAAAAAAGTCTCTGTATGTCACATTTTTTAAGGATGTTCTGAAACAAGATGTTGCAAGAACATCATTTGTGAAAAAGAAAGGATAGTGATGCGTTGAGATAAAAATGTTTTTTTCGAATTTGGGTAAAAAAAAGTCTCTGTATGTCACATTTTTTAAGGATGTTCTGAAACAAGATGTTGCAAGAACATCATTTGTGAAAAAGAAAGGATAGTGATGCGTTGAGATAAACATGTAAAACGATGGGATCGTTAGTATCTGGCTTCCTGTATAAGATCTTTAAAGA
This sequence comes from Neanura muscorum, assembly GCA_019775825.1. NCBI lineage: Eukaryota > Metazoa > Arthropoda > Collembola > Poduromorpha > Neanuridae > Neanura > Neanura muscorum. The sequence continues at coordinate 10,004 of JABASL010000230.1, read as the reverse complement.
TTGAAGGAGGGAGAGGTGATTTTAGGGCCCTTAATGATCCTCTTTCATTAAATTGACATTTAAAGTCATTTACGAACGTCTTCTAGAGGCTCCATCCCTGATGAACCTTGTCCAAGGAACCTCAGGACGAGGAACCTCAGGACGAGGAACCTCAGGACAAGGAGGGTCATGAGAGCTGGACTAATGATCCCAAAAGACGATGCCAACCAGCACGTCCAACTCCCGCACACTTAATTACAAAACAACATAAAAAACGAACTTTTTCTTCAAGATTCTCAAGATTACCAACTCCTCGTTCTTTGTAATTAAGTCTTTTCACTCTGACACAAGAAAAGACCTAAAATTGCTTCATTTTATAACCTTAGAATTCCTTACAATTTTTTACGTTTTGCTTTATCTCCTTTACCTCCTAAGCTTTCTTGCTGGAGGTGTTCTAGGCTTCTCCTTATGTACAGAGAGTTTTTTAAACATTTTTTTCGCGTTGTGTACAACTTTCTCCACTTTCACTATTCTCTAACCGATTTCCTGAGCAGAGTAGAATGAAATCCTCGGATCTGGGAACGATTCCCCGATTAGCGAGGCTATTACAATTTATCATGGGATAGTGGATACGGATATTTGGCCCGTGCTTACACAAAACCGATTCGAAAAAAAAGAAAGTGGAGAAAGTTGTACTTCAAAATTTAACCTAATACTTAAGATATGGGAAATTATACGGTTACTTTGCCTCGCTTGTTATAAAAACTTGGAATTTTTAAGCTGAAGGTTGGTGAAATAGTTCCAGGCTTCTTAAAGTGAAAGTTGGTGAAAAAAACCTTAGAAAAATTCACTGTATTTCCTTGCCAGGGTTTTATGCCGCAGGTTCTTCAAACTGAGGAGATTTGGTTTTAACATAATTCTTGCTGCCTTTGCATGAAGAAATGTTTGAGATTCTGAACCAAGCCAAATCGGTTTTTTTTCATAACGTTTCGTGAAGAATATTTTGCTTTGAAGTCAAGGAAATCTCAATTTCGGTTGACCAGCGTTATTGGGTGATTTGATATTTTTTTCCTTTTGAAAATCATGCACTGACCGACTTCTGATTTGAACTTTTATCTTTGTACTTTCAAAAATCAAACGCAAAAAATCGCCACGAAAAGCGATACCACCCGAAGCAATAATAAAAAATAAAGGCATGAAAAAATATACAGGAATCGCCGATTTTGATGATAATATCCTTCAATAACTGTAACAATTTCTAATAATCGGTTCATCAAATTTTATGATACCGCCTAGAACAAAAATGAGTAGAAAGCTGAGCCAAGAAAATGTAAGTGTATCGTATAATAAAATTTTGTAGCTTCCAGCCTATATTTATCACAGATTTCTAACCGATCTATTACAAACTTTTAAGCCGATTTTTTGCATATATTTTAAGTCTACAACACAATTTAAAGTCTATGCGTATAACATTTTTGAAGCCGATTTTTAAAACAAATTTCGTGCCGATTTCTACCACACATTACAAACCGACATCTCACAATTTCCTAGCCAAATTCTATCCTACTTTTCAAGGCGAATAGCACAAATTTGAAACTCTGCTTTTACATCAGAAGCCCATCTTGGTGACGGAAGCCGATCTGTCACCAATTCCTAACCGATTACAGCACAAAGTAGCCGATCTTGGTGACAGAAGCCAATCTGTCACCAATTCCTAACCGATTTCCAACACAAAGTAGCCGATCTTGGTGACAGAAGCCAATCTGTCACCAATTCCTAACCGATTTCCAGCACAAAGTAGCCGATCTATGACGAATCCCAAGCCAATTTCTACCAAATAGAAGCCGATCTGTTACGAATTCCAAGCCCGTTTTTATCATACAGAAGCCGATCCGTCACAAATTCCAAGCCGATTTCTAGTCCGTAGAAATCGAGTCTAATTCTTCTCACGGAGATTTTTTCTTTCACACATTGCAATTCGATTTTTCCACACTTTTAATGGCAAATAAGATGTAAAGAATGAATCGGTTTTCAAGCCCGCGTTTTAAAATAATTCAAATATTGCAAATTTAAAAAAGTGTACTTTTAATTTTTTCGTTTGGATTATTAAGTTTAGGTTTAGGATTATCTAAAAAATCCTGTGATTTCAAGGAATCGCTGAAATCGTTTTTAAAACAGGTATGCAACACCCACTTTCCTAATTTGATATTCGCAGTGCTGAAAACCATAATTAGTGAAAAAGTAAACAGTAAAATTTTGTTGACTTCCCGACTTTGCAGAAGCTTCTTCATCCTCTGGGTTTTGAAGAAGGCTCAGAAGTCATTTCTCAAGAAATCGTTGAAGAAGAAGTGGAAAATTGCCTTCTTTTCGCTTGTAAGCTTTTTAGAAGTTCTTTGAGGTTTATTTTGTCACAAGTTGAGGAGAGCGGAAGTTAAAGTGTGGAATATTGTGGATTGAAGGGGGATTTTGACAAGAATTTTTTTTATTTACATACACCATGTCACCCAACCACAAGAAATACTCGAATTCAACCAATCACAACAATCCTTCTATTTTCTCTGTTTACACAAGATATTGCCAGTTCCAGGCATGGAAAAGGAAATTTCAGCAAAAGAGCATTTTCCCCTGGAATCTTTGATATTGTAGCCCAAGGGCCTTGGGCCAAGGCTAAGAAAAATGGCCTCACATGATTGGATGAGACCTCCACCAGATTTAGTCCTGCTTTCATTGAATTCCTTTTTCTACTTTCTCTACTTTCTCTGAATTTAAATGGAACTGGCAGAATGGGGAGGTAAGCCTTGGTCTGAGCCCCTCTCTTATGCTAATTACTGGTTGATGGGCTCTTCAAGACTTCCGAATGAGCCACTTTCCCTTTTCAAATGAAGACTTTCTCCACTTTCTCCAGCATTAAGTCTTAAGCTCCGACAACCCATTCCACTCCACTTAACATTCAAGAACTCCTAGATGAAAAACACTTGGCACAATAATGGAAAAGTCTCCATAACACCAATGCAGTAGAGTTCAAATTTCTGCAAGGAGTGCACAGTGGGCCGCGTTTAAACAAAAAAGGCCAAAAAATTAACCCACAAAATTAAAAATTAAAAAACAAATTTGTTTCCGAAATATTTAAACCGACTTAACTGCGTTTGGATTGCAATATTATTGAAAATCAGGAAATTGCTTTAATTTTTTTTTTTAAATTTTTACTATTAATAATCACAACTTGGTAATGGGTACGGTGATGGTCAGGTAAACCAATTCTTTTTTCAATGGTAGAAAATGGACGGACTGTGTATTCTCAACTTTGTCAAAGAAAATCCCGTGCAAACCGAGTCCCCTATGGGGGGTATACCCAACCAGCACGACACACCCCACATACTGAACCGCTTAATCACGGGGTCTGGAACGTAATCCCCCTCTAACGGGGGAGCGACCGACCACTAAGAAAAAGCCCACATGACGTTTGGCCCTTATTTAGACTAGCAAAACAAGCCCTTTCAAGGGCGGGGTGGTGGCACAGGAATTATTTTACACTTATATCCAGACCGAATCTAAACCCGTCCCAGGACGGGCTTGTTTGGTTAGAAACATGGAAACTTTTTTTTCGAAATTTTTCTGCTTCCATGCTTTGAAATTTTTGGCCATTGTTTTAAAGTGTACAACTGTACATTTTCTTTTGAAATTAAATTTGGCCACTTTCTCAGGAAAAGGGAGCGTTGTTCTGAATTAGAAGTTGCACTTATCGGGTTTCCCATTATTTTGAAGGTCATGTCACGACAGAGTCAGTGCCCTGGCCGGGTTTCTTTGAATGACTATTGAAGTTTTTGAGAACATTGTGGAAGAGCCTTACATCCAAAAGTACTTATCTCAATTACATGAAATGAAATCCAGAAGGAACATTTTTCTGGTTGAGTCGTAGCTCATCTAAGAAATTGAAATGTTCCGCCAGATAGAGAAGAAAGTAGAATCAATAATCTTTTATCCACTCACATTCTCGATTTTTTCAGAATGAATGACTAGAAGGCTAAAATCAATAGAAAAGGGGGGAAAGAAATTGAGAAAAAGTCAAGTGGAATCTACAGGCCTCGTCATCCTCTCATTTCAAAAAGTTAACTCTTTCAAATGAAAATAGAACGCACTTCTTACTAGTCCTAAATCATGTTACAACAAGAGTCATCCTTTTAAAATGTCAAAAGGAAAGCTGCGTTCGATTTTAAAGTCTGGGCGTCTGGACTCCAACCTCTGGATCTAGCTCCAACCCCAACTACGTGTCGCTGAATATACTGTGTGGTCAACTGTTAACTACAATTTTTTGATTTTCCGTCTTCTCACTCACAAGACGCGAAAGAGAGGCGAGAGAGGGAGGGGGATTAAAAAAACTATAGTTAGCAGTTGACCACACAGTAGCTAACAAACACACATCCACCCTGATCTCAAACTATGTCCACCTAAATTTGGCTTCCAGAGGGCTAGCTGAACCCCTAGGTATAACCCCAGCTGAATTCGCCTGGCAAGCTTCTGGCTAAATTTGGCTATATTCTGCTCGCATACTTCGAACCCGAAGCCAAATCCTGCTGAAGAACGCTCCTAGGCTTCCAGACCTATGTCCAGCTGCTCGGCCCCTACATATCGACCGCAGCTATGTTCAGCGGCATTTGGCTCGCAGACTCCTAAAGTTAGCCTAAGCTAAGTCGAATAACGATCCAAGATTTCTAGCCCTACCCAACCCAGTGCTACGTCAAGCTGACCGCCTCCTGCACAATTTGTGCCAGCTAAGTCAACCTGAATTTGGCTGCCAGACTTCTAGCTCTAACCTAACCTATGGTCAGCTGACGTCGTCTACCAAACACCTAGCTCTACCCTAAACTGAGTCCAGCTGATTTCGGTTCCCAGACTGGTAGCCCTATAGCCATAGTTCAGCTGGATTTGGTTCCAACGTATTAGTAAAAGCTAGGTTCGGCCGAATTTGGCCTGAAGACTTCTAGTCCTAGCACAAGATAAGTACAACAACTGACATCGGTTCCCTCACTTCTAGCTCTATAGCTAAAGTCCAGCTGGATTTGGCTCCCTGATTTCTAGCCCTTGATGTGTCCAGCTGAATATGGCTTCCAGATGTATAGTCCTAGGTAAGTCTAGCTGAATATGGCTTCCAGATTTATAGTCCTAGCTAAGTCCAGCTGAATATGGCTTCCAAATTTATAGTCCTAGCTAAGTCCAGCTGAATTTGGCCTCCACAACCCTCGCTCTAGCTAACTCTTGGTGATCAGGTTCTAGCGCTAACTAGGTCCAGCTGATCGGCTCTGAGCGCTAGCCGCTAGCTTACTACAGCCGAATTCGACTCAGAGACTACTAGCCCTAGCTCTAGCTGGGTGAGTCCAGCTAAGCTCGGATTTTGGGCCTTAGCCTCTATATATCCCTAAAGGCACAGATCGGAAAACGTTACTTTATTTGGTTCTATCTTTTTGGCACGGGTTAAAAACAGCTTTGTAGAGCATATATTCATCGACATCTTTTTTTTGGTAGATTTGAATTTATTCAACGTCTCATAGTCGTACTTCACTCAACGCAGCGTAAAAAACGAGTCCCTAAACTTAAGTTCTTGGCTTACTGGATCCAGAAATAGATTTTTGTTCATTTTAGAACATGATATTAAAGTATTAGAAGAGATTTTCTTGGAAGCGGAATGTAGGAAGAGCCCAATGTGTCTCATAGTCGTACTTCACTCAACGCAGCGTAAAAAACGAGTCCCTCAACTTAAGTTCTTGGCTTACTGGATCCAGAAATAGATTTTTGTTCATTTTAGAACATGATATTAAAGTATTAGAAGAGATTTTCTTGGAAGCGGAATGTAGGAAGAGCCCAATGACTTTGAAATTCTAAAATTATGAAGTTGATGGTCTGGTTCTTGGTAAAAGTGAAAGTAGTTTTCTGAATCTATGGAAAAGAAGATATGGAAATGATTGAGAGCCGTTCACTGATTCACCTCACGCATGACCTTTCTCCTTTGAAAATTTGGCAGAAGGCTTTCCTTCATCTTTTCTTTTTGGCATTTGATTTTGAACAGCCTCATGCCAGCATAAGACTCATTTGATTTCAGATAACTTTTTGCAGTCAGAATTTATTTGCAAAAACACGCTGATGGCAGCGCACACCTACTTGGACACCTGGCACCAAAAAATCCATTTTTAGGAACCCAACTTTCCCCGCTGTCTTCCACCGCCCCCATCCAAATCAAATTCCAGTTAAAGATGGTAAAAAACATAAAAATGTGGATCTGAACGTCGCTCGAACAGGAAAGGAATTTCCTTCCGGGAAAACGAAAAGTACAGGGTGGGCCACAAAGACGTTCAAAAACAAATAAAATTTTTTGTAAATCCAAAAATTTGTCCATCACGCAAAAAATACTCCCGTCCGCATCGGTGCATTTGTGATTTTCAAACGTTGTCGATTTTTGCAACCAAATTTTGCAAAAATTGAGTTTTTGTTTCAACTTTTCCAAAAAACTGCTTTCCCGTTATCCACACGTATTTTACACACATTTTTATTTGCGTCTTGGTTTAGGTAAATCTTAGGTTATGGTGAGGTTTTTGCGAATATAAAATACTCGAAAATTGGAAGTATGCCTTTGAATCACCCTGTATGCACTCCAAACAAACATATTAAATTACCGGGAAAGCAATCAACGAACGTTCCCAAAACGTTCGAGAAAAGTAAAACGTGTGATTTTCAAACGTTGTCGATTTTTGCAACCAAATTTTGCAAAAATTGAGTTTTTGTTTCAACTTTTCCAAAAACTGCTTTCCCATTATACACACGTATTTTACACACATTTTTATTTGTGTCTTGGTTTAGGTAAATCTTAGGTTATGGTGAGGTTTTTGCGAATAAAAATACTAGAAAATTGGAAGTATGCCTTTGAATCACCCTGTATGCACTCCAAACAAACATATTAAATTACCGGGAAAGCAATCAACGAACGTTCCCAAAACGTTCGAGAAAAGTAAAACGAATAAGTTTTCAATCTCGACGCTTCGAGCTTTTCCAAAATGGATAAAATACAAACTGGGTTTTATGTTCTGTCTGGGTGAAAGCTGAAAGTGAAAGTTGAAAGTGGAAGCTGAAAGTGGAAGTTGGAGCTGAAAGCTGAAAGTGAAACCCTTCTCGAGGTAAATGGATTAAAAACCTGGTGATTTAGGGTTATAAGGCAGGAAATTTTAATTTCAGCGTTTTGCCACCGGTTTCGTGATGGTTGAAAGTTACTTTCTCTTTTCCAAGTTATCAAAAATTGTTGTGTATAAGACAGGAAATAGTCAAACAGAACTATGAGCGGAAGAGCATAGAAAATTTGATTTAAATGTCTGAGGAACGCAGCATCTGTAATTGTGCTGGAGGCAAATTTAATATTCCATAATGGAAAAGTAAGAGAAAGTTCCAAAAAAGTGAGAACAGTGAGAAAATTTTGGAAAGAGAAAATTTGAAAGTTTTGGTTCCCAGAAAATCCAAAATATTGCCCAAGAACCAATTCCAGAGTTAAAATTTTACAGAAATAGCGATTTATTTTCAAGGAATCTCTCACTCACCCACTCACTCTAGTCTCAAGTCTTGCGGGCGTCTTCTGCCAAGGATTTTCTATTTCTACAAAATTTTCTACTGCAGTTTTCTACTAAATTCATTCCCATTTCCCGTTGGTTGGAAATGAGTCAATTACTCCTTCCAGATTGGTCTGCCAACTGGAAATGAAAGGGATGAGAGCCAAAGGATTTCAAAATTAACCGCGATTCGAGGCTTTTTGCTTATTCGCTACATAAGAAAGTTACTTTCGTTCATGGGTTTCAGTGTGTCAAAAATCAATCCTATTCCCAATTAATTTTACTCCCCGACGTCACTGTCCTGCGTCACTCCCCTTCGACAATTTCCTGCGTCCCTTCCCTGCGTCCCTCCCCTGCGTCAATCTCCTGCGTCACTCCCCCGCGTCAGTCTCCTCGCGTCATACTAACCCATTTTACATCAACCTGAAAACGATACAACTTTCGCTCCGTGGAGCTCCAAATACCAGCATCGTGGCAAAATTACATAAACTACAGTACCTTTTTTAACGTCTGTCCCACTTTCTCTACTTTCTATTTTTTCAAACTGATTTCCTGCGGAAATGGAACCAAAACTTTGGCATCTAATGTTTTATTCTTGTGCGCATTTTCAGAAAACCAGAAAAAGAGAAAGCGGAGAAAGCGGGGCAGGCATTGAAAACGGCATTGTATTTTCCAGAATCCGGGAACCTACCAGCCCGAGCTATAATATGCGCACTTTCTCCAGCTGCGTTGTATTAGATACATGTGAGTTCTGAGGTTAGGGCAGGTTTTCTGGGCTCTGTGGTTTTAATTTTTTTCATTTTGCCGGGTAGAAGTACGGCGCACCCTGTACACCCTAAAATATTTTTTTTCGATGTAGGATAACATGAATTTATTCCCGCTGATTCCTAATCCTATGAATACATGAAACCAACATGTTTTTCGCTTCATTTCCCATCTATGTTCCTGCCAACCATAAAAAGAAACATCACTCTCAACTCATCATTCTGTCTCGTCCAATCCGGCTTATCTCAAAAATCAAATCTAGTGGGATTACAGCCTTGTAAAAAATGTAAGCCGAGGTAGGAAAATTAAATCCGAAAATTTTGGATATAATTTTAATATAATATAGGCTTTTTACACAAAATAAAAAAAATACAAAGGGTTTCATAAAGCATAAAACTTTCTCTGCATTATTTTATTTTTTTTAAAAAATTCGAAACAAGTCAATCTAACCACTTGATTATCGTTCTATTCTACCAGTCTATTGTTCTAGATTCTAAAATCCGGAAATTTGGTTTCCGGCCTCGAAACCGAAATGAAAAACAGGAAAGCGGATGAAGGAAAAAGTGAAAGTGAAAGAGGGTTGAAATCGGACATTTTGAGGACTTTCACCATGAAAATTTAAAAAATGGACTTGGATGATTAATATTTAGTTTTATTGAACGTAATTTTGGAAATATTACCCTAGAAATATGTTTGAAACAAAATTAAGCATGACTTTCACTTTTGAAATGTAATCAATTTTGTTTGGTTTTGTTTCCTTTCTAAGAAATATTATATTTCCCATTTCTAGTTTTTTGTTCTGGTATAAATGATAGTGAGGAATGGAAAGCCTTTGTGTTTTTGAAATATGGAAGAATGGACAATATTCCATTATGGAAAGTCTCCTCTAGACAAGGACGAACATCCAACCTCCTCTTGTCCCCAGAGGGAAAGGAACAATTTCCTACTGTCAAATTTCCCGCTTTGTCTTTTCTTCTTTCTTCCTTTCTTTCTCAGAATCTTACAAGGTAAAAGTCATCCTTTCTTCATCTACTTTCTCTTCCGCCGTTCCTAATTCCACAAAGAGATGAATCCTTTTAGTCATGATTTCCCATAACTTAATGGACTCCTCACAAAGAAAATACAGACTTCTACTCTTTAAACTTATCAAGGCACTATTTTGCTATACAAGGCCGCCCGAATACTTCTACTGCGAAGTTCTACTTTCCTTTTGCATCTTTCCAGGCCTAGAGAACTTCTCAATGAGAAGCTCCCCAACTTTCTTCACGTTTCTCAATTTTCAATTTCCCGATCAATTGGACATGGAAACATTGGATCTAACAACCAAAACTTTAAATTCAATCGTATTTAAAATCAGGCCAAATTTTGGGCAAAAACGACATTCCGTACCCCCCGCCGATATGAGCCTTTCAAAATGTCTGCTCAACTTTCTCTACTTTCTCTGGAGAATTGGTATTTGAATATTTGGATCTATCCCTATTAAATGCCTTTGTAAATATCTACTTTCTCCGTTTTCTATTTCTTCACATCAATTTTCTGCGCTAATGGTAGTGATCGGATCTATCACCAAATTTCTAATTGTTGAAGGCTATGTAAGCGACCAAATTACTCAAAATATTTGTTTACCTCTTGCCCAGAGAACTGATCTAGAAAAAAAAAGCGGAGAAAGTT
>JABASL010000229.1:0-22207 GCA_019775825.1 Neanura muscorum | reverse complement strand
GAGTTTTTGATGAGATTCTTGATTCTAAATGGAAGAATGATAGAAGAAAAATACAATCAAATCCTCACTCTCCCTAAGCTCCAGCTTACATCTCTCTATCTTTGAATTTCCATTTTTTTTTGTATTCAGAATTTTACCTGAGAACGGCAAAGGCACAAGAGAATTTTTGGATCAAAATTAAATTCCAAAATGGGAAGAAGATGAGGAGTCTGAGATGATGATTTCATCAGTTTTAAATCTCGTTCAATTTCTTTCCTGACATATTTACCTCCCTCTACGTACTAAAATATCTCAAATTCGGTACATAAGTATTGGACACAAAATTGTCAACAAGCAAATGTGTCATACCAGAACGTTATATAAAAAGGGTGTATTTTTTTCCTTGGAAGTTTTCGACTAAGTTGGGTTTACAAATCGGCTGGTTCCTCGGCTGGCTCAAAACTTTTCAACGTGTTTTTCATCTCATCCGATTTTCTCTTCATGCTTTACAAAATTGAGAAAGCAAATGATCTCAAACTCTTGGAAATTCCTGTTCGCTTGGAACTTGAAACGCTGAACACTTGAAAGCAAAGCATTTTGGCTGACTCTTCTATGATGGTGTTGGAACGCAGCTCGAAGGCATTCTTTCATTCTTCTTTCCACTTTTCCCCATTCTTTCTACAACGCATCTTACATACGAAATCATGTTAGAGAAGGTGTGCATTTTACATAATAGGAAAAGTCTTAGCTTCCATTTTTTTTTCTAAAGCCGCCACGACCAGAAAAAGTTTGTGATCTCAAGTACAAAATGATCTTTTTATAAGTTTAGGCAACTACAACTCTTGGGTCGACGTTTTAAAAAATTGGCCAAAAGTTTTCTAACTTTCTTTTTATTTGAATTGAATTTTTAGATAACCCTTGGCCCTTGGCATGACCAAACCTTTCAAGCCTAAACTGTTCAAGTTTGGATTTTCCAGAAGTGTGGAATATGAACACTTTCAAACCAATTTGAGCTATACCAAAAATTTCAGCCAACCATCATCGCTTCGCATCGCCTCCACCAACATACTTGATTATTCCAGTTTCCAGAAATGACTTCGTGAGACCCGTGACCTTGTGACCCGGACAGCTGCTAAACCCTTTAGCGTAAAGGGTATGGACAAATTTAGACACCAAGTGAGAAAGTGACATGTCAGTATTAAGGATAATCCTCGCCCTTGAAAGGAATTTAAAAAGCTTTTTATAATCTTAAGAAGTTTAAACAAAATGGTTCTTCGCTGACTTTTTCTGTGGTTGTGAATTGTGATGAAGCCTCTCCGGAACTGTCCAGATGAGGGAGTTGAGCAAGAAAGGAGGGCTTGTAACTAAATTTAAACTGTTGACCTTTGACCTTATATGTTGAAAGTATCCCAAATGTGCTTGGGTTTGACTCTGTCTGATTCTTCTGCAGCAGTTCGACTCCTCTTCTGGCTCCTTTTTCTTACATGTTCACTACCATTCATGGCTGTTGGTAAGTCAATGAGCAGCGTTTACAAATCGCGACGAAAATAACGAAATGAAACGAAATTTTCATTTCGCTACGTTGTTCCGCACTTTGCTTAAAACGCTACACACGGAGATGATAAGCCATTTTGCTTTGAATACTGCGCATACCGGTACCGAAATTTAGAGGAGTGACAGAGAATTTGTGTATCTCATCTTCTGGTCCACTCTTTGACGGGTCAATGTTTGTCAATTTGTGTCACGTTTTGATACTTCTTGCCACTCACTCCTCTTTTGGAACATGTTGAACATTATGTTTGTGAATGAGTCCCAGCAGATGTTTGAATGTTATTAGAGTTCATGAAACACGAAGGGCACGCAACATGCAAAGGAAATGTAAGCAAAGAAAAAGGGGAAAATGTTGACTTTCTTTATCCTGTCTGTCTGTCAGTCTTTGCTCGACCTTTCGTAGCCTGATGAAGTGCTTTCTCCTGCAACTTCAACCTCCAAATCACCACTTTTGATTGGACTAGTAGAGAGGAACGGAAAGTGAGCTTGAAGCCTTAACGAGATGGCAAGAAAATGGAAATTGGAAAAAAATCAATAAGAACAGAATGGGAACAGGCTTTGAGAACTTGTAAAAAAAATCGCAATCGGATTTGAGAGCATAAGAAAATGAATGGAGAATTTTTGCGTAAAGAATAACAACAGCGTTTGGCACACTCAACTCTCGGTCTCATGATTTTCTAATCGCTTTCATAGCGGTTCTTAACGGCTAAAGTTCCTGGTGGAACAATGTTTCTGTGGTTAGGCTCGCGGATTAGTATTGGAAATCTGTAGCAAATCTGTAGAGCTTTGCTTAGGTTTAGGTTTAGGTGAGTTCTAGTTTTGTAAAGTTGAAAAGTTTTTGTCACTTGACAGGTCAAGGGTCGCCGACAGAACAGGTGTCGGGAAAAGAGAAGATTGTGGTTGGATATCTTCCAGCCGTTCGTGGGACTGTTCCTGGAAGACAAGGGATTTCCATATCAGGAGCCGTGTCTCTAGCAATTCAGAGGATCAACAACCGAACTGACCTCTTGCCAGGGGTTGAGCTGGACTTGGTTTGGAGTGACACTGAGGTAAGATGNGGATTTCCATATCAGGAGCCGTGTCTCTAGCAATTCAGAGGATCAACAACCGAACTGACCTCTTGCCAGGGGTTGAGCTGGACTTGGTTTGGAGTGACACTGAGGTAAGATGTTTTAATTAGAAACTGTCAAGCTCTTGTCGGGAATCAAAGACAGGGTAAAACCTATTCACCTGTAAAGGAGGTTGGGAGACCTTTGTGTCGTCCAACTGCCAGCGCGCCGTTTAGTCAGGCGAAAAGTTTAGAAAGTGACAGAGAGTGGAAGGGGTAAGGACAAGTACGACGCTTGGGAAATGTCACATTGTAGTTTTACGACCCTTCAACTGGAAGTGATTTCTAGAGAGTTTGCAAAGCTCTTCCTGTTTTTTCATTTCGCTGACCTTTTCCTTTTTTTGTTCTTTGCAGGGTGACACCATCCGAGGAACGAAAATTCTGACTGACATGGTACGGTTACTTCTAAAAAAATCAAATATAAAAAGCTTTCGAAGGCCATGACTTCCGCTGTATTTTCTAAGAATTCCGGTTTCATGCGTAACAATAACGGTTGTCAGAAATCAAAAATAAGTGAAATGTCAATGAACACGACACGGCTGAGATTTCCTAATTAATTTTGCAGTAACCCTAATCTGATTACGATTTTCACTTTTTTTCGTTAACGTTGCACTGGCGGTTAAGCCGATCATTCTCGCTTTTGTTCGAAAGTCGTGGAGAACTGGAGAAAAATCACACGAATTGAATTTGAAATAATCTTTAAAAAAAAAATCCAAAAATCTTTTTTGTAGTTAGTTAACGTCGAATTTCGCTTATGTTTAATGACAAGAGATTATTAGGTTTTAGGTTTTACTTAACCTAAAACCTAATTAGTTTAGTTTTAGGTGCTTCCTTATTGAATTTGGTCGTATTTTACGTGTTATGGCATCGGACCATTCTGATGGTATATACCGCACCGTGGTACAAAAAAAAAGTTGGTTTAGGTATGCTAATGTATATTTTTATACTTTCAGTTGTGTAATGACACAGCAGCATTTTTTGGTCCCGAATTTTCTTGTGTCCGTAGAAGCAACTGTGGCTGCTGCCTGGAATCGGACCATGATCTCATATGTAAATATTTGAAATTTTTATAAATATTTTAAGAAAATGTGAATTTATTTATGCAATAATATTTTTTTTTAGATTGAGATTGCCTTCAGGTTAACCGGGGCTTTGTGTATTGTTTCTACAAGTTATATTCACTCCTTTCACTCCCTGACGTGGTTAAATCCCTAACAAAGTAGGTGGTTCCGTCCGGTGGCTTTTGTGGAATTGGACGTGAGAGTGAGCATAGAATGAAAGATCAAAGAAACTAATTTGGTGGGATTGAGGTGATAAGGGAATGGGTACTTGGAGATTCTTGGGCTTTGGGACCTGGGACGTAGTTTTCTACGGATGAAAATTTACGATAAAGGAACGAGTGGTAGGAAATGGTAGGAAGTTGTTTTGTTGGGCGTGGTTCCCTTTTGTTTATGAGAAGTTTTGGTCGCCTGTCGCCTAGCTTCCGTTCTTAAATTCCATTTGCGATGAATCTCGCGTGTGTTGTTCCAACGAGAGTGAAAATGCATTTCCAAGTCTCAATCAAAAATTCATGCTCCTTTTGTTCTCATTTCTAAAATAATCTAAGAATTCAGCAGGTTTCGTCCATGTTGCTTGCTTGTGCAATTTCTTCTCCTCTAACGTCCGTCCTGCTTTTCCGCTTTCCAATTTCCTTTCATGAAATGTTGATGAAGATAAATGTCACTCTGGAAAAAATTTCGAAACCAAAAATAATGAGGAAAATTCAGTTCCTTGGAATTTTCAAGATTTCTAGAGGAAGGCCAACTTCGCTTCGCTTTCTCCTCAAAATTTTTTGATCCTTGGGCTAGGGGACTCAAGTAGGTATTTCCCCTTTTGGTTTGAGTCCTCTGACCTTGGGCAACCCTTTTGATTTAAAAAATGTGGCCGGATTTCTAGAAAACTAAAATTAGGTTATTAAGGCTTATTTGGGATTACTGTTTTATTACCCATGAAGGTGTCTTAGGGTTTTCAGATTATTTCAATAACCGCAAACGGGTTATTAGGTTATTCTGCTGGGTTTTCTGCGTTTAGGGCGATTAGACGATTGACTGTTTTTTTTTTATTTATTTTGATAACGTAATAATTCTGGTTTGGTTTCTGTTATTTCAGCATTCAACGGTTTTATGTTACTTGAAGGGGTTATTTTATTAGGTTCTTCGGAGTAGTTTTTGTTGAGGTTATTTTACTGTTTGGGGTTATATTACCGATTATTATTGGCCAACGTAATGGCTTGACCTGGATTCGGCTATACTTTTTAGAAGACGTTGGGTTATAAGACACATAACCTAATTGGGTCTTAGGTGATTTGGAAAGGGATTAAGTTCCTATAATATTATTTGTGAGTTTTATTATTACTTTTATATTTAATAACTTTTGTAGAATTAAGGACTGGAGTTTGAGCATATGGTTTTTGTTTGAGAAAGATCTTATCTGGAATTATGATTTTCCTATTATTGTTTTGTTTTATTTTTCAAGGAGCTCAGTAGCAGTTGACTTTCTCTTTTGTTTTCTTTTGGATGACTCCTCCTGGGAGAGTAAGGCTTTAGCAACCGAATCTTGATGGGACTTTGCATCATCTGTCACAGGCATAAAAGGCAGCTTATCTTCTCTCTCCCTCTCTCCATTTATTATTCCCTCCAAGACTTACAGTACTCAACAGATTTACTACAGAACTTTCCCTCTTAGAATTAAAAAGAAATGAAAAGGAAAGGCAACTTTTCATCTCTTCAAAATTGACGTTTCATTAGAACATAGTAGTAAAATATAAGTTGGGATTTGGCAAAAACCAGGTCGCCCAAAGTAATGCCTTCCAATAAATCTCGACTCATATACCTTTCTACGTCCTTTTTGTACCTTGGATTGAAAGCTTATTTCTTGATTTCAAGGATTTAACTCAGCTCAATTAGATTTTTAAAATTCCAGCTTAATCCTATAAGAATCGCTATATTTTGAAGCTTATGTTTCACATTAAATTCATCAGGTTTATAATCCCAACCAACAGGAGGAAAATGGGTGAAAGTAGGTTGTTGTTGCTTTTAATTGCCAGTGAAAATATTTGGACGAATAATGCCGCATCGTGGCAGACATTACAGTTTTGAGAGTTTTTTTCCTGTTTTTTTTTCTTGAATTTGTAGCTGGGATTTAAGTTTAGTTGTTTGGCAAAAACCAGGTCGCCCAAAGTAATGCCTTCCAATAAATCTCGACTCATATACCTTTCTACGTCCTTTTTGTACCTTGGATTGAAAGCTTATTTCTTTAACTCAGCTCAATTAGATTTTTAAAATTCCAGCTTAATCCTACAACAATCGCTATATTTTGAAGCTTATGTTTCACATTAAATTCATCAGGTTTATAATCCCAACCAACAGGAGGAAAATGGGTGAAAGTAGGTTGTTGTTGCCTTTAATTGCCAGTGAAAATATTTGGGCGAATAATGCCGCATCGTAGCACATCATAGTTTTGAGCCGTTTTTTCCTTGAATTTTCGCTGTGATTTAAGTTAAGTAGTGAAGGGATTCCCATTCTGCGATCAGCCAGTTTGAGAACACCAGATTTCGTGTTCAGAACATCTTGGAATGGCATTGTCTTTTCCAAGTAAGTAAAACATGCAAATGAGTTCCTTTATGTTCTAAAAGTAGAAACTAACTTCTCGTGCTTTCTTAAGTTTTTTTAGAAAGGATTTTGTGAGTTTTGAATAGAAGGAATGTTAGAATAGGAAAGTAGAAAGTTTTGACTGATTGTTTGACTGGAAGAGAAATGATTTCTAGAAAGGAAACTGTAAACTTCATCTTGTCTTTTTCACTTTCTTAAAGAAAAGGAAGAAGATATGCGAAATCTGTCTCTTTTCTTGACACTATTTGCAACCATCTTTGTCACCCTCTAACACCTACAACGTCAATCTGTTCTTTGCTCAGAATCACTCAAAAACAAAAGAATGTTCGTAAAAGTACTACTCAAAAAATGTCTTGCCCTTTTGCCTTTTCGTTTAGTCTTCTTTTTCAGTCCGTGAGCCTTGCGAGCGTTTTTTTCTCGAGTATTGACGCTATAAAAGCCGCCGCGCCGGAAGGAATGGCATTCTTGTGTCAACTTTTTGTTTCCTGTCTTGATCTAACTCAAAACAAATGAGAATGGATGGGATTCAAGATTCGGATCCGATAATTGTATTTCCAATTGTATCAATTTTTCTTACGATTTCTACACCCAGCGAGTTTTTATGATAGATAACGTTAGGGACTTTCAGAACTCATGCCAAAACGCATTTTTTTTTATTTGAAATTTTCGAGTATTAAAAAAATACACAAGGAAGGGTACTCTGACCTCTAAACCGTAATAAAAATGTAGAATGAAATATTACGAGAAGGTTAAATAATAAGGGTTAGTCCGGTTAGTGTTAGGTTAGGTTAAACGCCGCAAAGTCAAATTGCCCTCATACATACTCGTGGCTTTTTGTCTTGTATTTGTTGTTGTTTAAGCGATTGAGCAATTAAGTACCAAAAAGCTAAAATCAAATCGAATAAAATAAAATAAAAATTCCAAAGCCGACGCAGAGAGAAATGTACGCATAAAATAGAAAGTTTTCTATTTTTTGTCAAGCCTTTGAAATCAAGTGCGTAAAACCGAATTCTTGGTGCGCAATTTTCAATTTCAGGTTTCTAGCACTTTTATTGACTGAAATTAAATTATGAAACTTTCTTAACAGATCGCCGTCGCCAAAACGTGTTACAACCTGTTAATTATGTTTTGGCAGCGTTTGGTACGTTTTTAAAAAAAAATATTATTGTCCGGCTGTTAAACTTGTTATTATTAAAATAATAATGATTAGAAAATAATTATTGTAAAAATGATGGAAATTGGCAGGAAAATTGGAAACTTGCAGGCGCGCTTGTAGATTTCTGAAAAATCTGACACTTTTATCTGAGCGAGTATGGATGACTTGAAGGTCATGTGGAACGTTTCCGTTATGTGTAGCATATGTTTGGACTCGGAGTTGTGATACGTTTTTGGAAAAAGAATCTTGTTCATGTTTATTAATGAGAAAAGGTGAAGGAATTTGAAGACATGTTTCTTTTTTTCTCTGCCTTTCTTCCAACGTTACTCAACGTCTGCTACAATTTTTTGGTAGTTTTTTTTCTTTTTGAATTCCACTTGGAACGGTTTGCACCGTATTTCTTGTGAAATCGAAGCGTATGGTCCCTGGCGGATGAATGATGAGGGAAGAGAGAAGATTTGACACGGAAACTTGGATTTAGCTGACTTTCCTTTTCGCTTTCTCTTACTTTTGACAAGCTATGCCACGACGGTGGCCACGGCCGAATTCCAAACAAAACTTTTTCCATTCTTATTACTTTTGTTTTCTCCAGCAGCCGAAATTGTTTTTCTTTCTTTCACTTTTCTTCCTCTATTTCCCATCCAATCCAACAAGTCACTTTAGGTTTCTCAGCCTTTCTTTAACAGAGGATTCGAGGCGTCATTTAGCATTAAGGCTTCTTCACATACTTTTACTTTCTTGTTTTATGGGATCCCCGTTTAGGATGGATGAGGAGTGATATAATGGGTTTCTAATGAATAAGTGACTAATGACTCTTTTCCTTTTTCTCATTTTTTTCTTTGTAGCTTTGCTCGGATGGAAGTGTGTCAAACAAGGAACGATACCCTACTTTTGCAAGAACAGAAGCCCCAGACCATCAGGTTGTTAAGTCCGTTCTATCCCTTATGGACCACTATAACTGGAAAATCTTCCAAATCATTAGTCAAACATCTCCAACTAATCGCTATGCCAAGGTGGCCGAAAATCTCTTCGAAGAGGCACGTAAACTTAACATGACGCCCAAGGAAGTTCAAGAGTTTAATGATGACCTCCAAACTGTATACTGGTTTGGAATTGTCAACACTACAAAAGCTGTCGCTAGAAGTGAGTTCATTCCTTATAAAGCACGTACACTTGTACGCCATAAATTTTGACTTCAGTGACTGTACGTGTGTTACTGTTTTTGCAATTCCTGTCAGCGCTCGGACTCAAGAGGCTTGAAGAGATTTTTGAAATATAAAATTTTCTCCCAAGCAGAAGCTAATTGTCTAAACATGCAAATTTTTCAACTGTCTAAAATATCCTGAACGCAAACAAAAAAGCAGCAGTGCTAACATTTCGTATAGTTCGGTTTCGTTTCAGCTCAGAAATTGTCGAATCTTCGGACTTCGATGCGACAATTTTCTCATTGGTGCATGGTTGGTTGTTAAATCTCTTGAATTCTTGCGAATCTGCAGTTTAATTAATTAGCTAGATTTAGGTTAGGGTAGGTTTAGGAAAGAGTAGGTTAGGTTTAGGGTAGATTAGGTTCAATGTCATCGCAGTAGTCCTTAGTATTAAAAAATCGGTGTAGTTCATGACATAATTTCTCGTAATTCTCGGTACAGATCAGTGAATTGTAAAAAAAAAACCGAAATCGAATAGAAACGCGAATTAGTTTTATTTTGTTTTTTAACATTGGCTTCCTAAATATTTGTCCCGGGCCAAGTTTTCACACATTTAACTCATTTTACAACCTGATCTGAGTTTTAACGTTGGTGGCACTGTAAGTGAAAGTTGAAAATTGTGAAAAATTGAAAAAAATATAGTTGGAGAAATCTGAACTGGATGTTGGCGAAAATGA
Organism: Neanura muscorum; assembly: GCA_019775825.1. Lineage (NCBI taxonomy): Eukaryota > Metazoa > Arthropoda > Collembola > Poduromorpha > Neanuridae > Neanura > Neanura muscorum. The sequence continues at coordinate 12,881 of JABASL010000229.1, read as the reverse complement.
GAAACTTTCACCCCATCCTGTATGCTGTTTCTCTAGATCTACAGGGGGAATGTACGATCGCTTAGTTTCTTATTGCCCTTTAACGGGGGAAAAAAGAGAAGCTTAATGGGGGATTTACATTATTTGCTTAGGCATTATGCCTTGAAGCCTAGGCAGAAAGGTCTTAAATTAGAGCTTTCATTTTATCAGGGACTTAATTTAAAACAAACTTTAGTTTGGACTTTAATTTATGTACACATAAGGCTACAGAGGGAAGGACTGGTAGGCGAGAGTGTGTAAGTAAGTGAGGCCTCTTCGTTGTGAGCTGTCTCGAGGCTCATTTGTATTTTTTAGACTAAACCTTTCCTGGATTTCTCTTTATTTGAGAAGGGATTTTCTAGAGTATTTATTGTTGCCTCGACTCTAGAAATTCGAAAGGAAAGCATTGGCCTAGCATGACCAACAAGGGCGTAAAAGGAGACACACACATTCATGAAGAGGGAGAAGCACGTTGTTGACTTTTTGAAAAGTAAGAACGAAGATATCGATCCAAGAAAAAAGAGAAAGAGGAGAAAGTGTGTTGAAGATAAAGGAAAATAAAGTAAATGGAAGCAAAGTAGAAGGTGGGTTGAAGGGGGCATAGTACTACGATAACTCACGATCAAAGCTTGGCTTTATTTTTTATTTAAAAAAGAAAACGAAATGTGCGAAATGTGAAGAAGTTCTTTGTGACAAGAAGCTTCACTTTTTGTAATACTAAGAGAGTTAGTGCGTGGCTGGAGAGCATTTTTTTTAGAAATGGCCTTTTTCAAAAAAAGTATTTTTATATAAAAGCCATGACGCTGATGAAATTTATTGTAAAAATCTATTTCAGAGTATTCAATTCTTTTTTCTGTCAAAGGTTCAATAGAATTCCAAAATTCTATTGAGATCTAGATCTTAAAATCCTTTTGGTCATTCCACATTTAATCTTGAACTTCGACCTCTTCCAAAGTCGAAGTACATTTTTATGAAAGGAGAACAATGAAAGAAGGTCAAAGATTCAAAATGAGCAGCAATTTTAGTGTATTTTTGTGCGGATTTTTATCCTGTAACACGGAAGAATAGAAGGGAGTGACCAAAGCGCCTTAAGGCTCTTTTTCTCGGTTCATCTCTTATTTTTGTAAGAACGCACATTCTTAAGGATTCTGAAGATCTTAGACGCCAGAGGAATTTGATGGGAATCATAAATGTAGCAGTATGATTTTCTGAAGAGGATTTTGAGAAAAAAGATCCAAATTAAAACCTTTTGCCAAGGAATTCAATTTGGCAAGGAAAGAGAAAAGAATTAAACACAATTCCACTTTATCTTTTTGAAGCACTCATTCAATGAAAAGATTCTTTTATTAGACGGAAAATATTAAAGTCAGACAATAATTCATGCTGTTACTGATAACATTCTTTGCGAATTTAATTAAGGTTTAATAAAATGCAATTAAATTTAATAGAAATCTGCATTCAAATGTTACATCGCTCCATCAAAATCCCAAAAGCTCAAAATTGCGTTTCATGAATTGCGACGGCACATGATTGAAGTTTTGTAATCGACGAATGAATTTTGCCTGCATAAAATGAAAGTTTTATGAGATTTGGCCCTTAGATTTAGTCACAGAAGATAGAGATTTAGTGAGATTTGACCCTTAGATTTAGCCGCAGAAGATATAAATTTAGTGAAATCTGACCCTTCGATTTAGCCGCAGAAGATAGAAATTTTGTGAGATTTTACGCTTAGATTTAGCTGCAGACGAAAGTGATTTTGGGAGATTTTGCCTTTAGATTTAGCCGCAGAAGGACGAAACTTTGTGAAGTTTGACACTTAGATTTAGCCGAAAAAAATGAAGTGTTATACGGCTATTTTGATGGTGGTTTTACATTGCTAGAACCCGTAATCTAATTCAAATTTTTTTGAATTTTACCAGCTAGTTTTAGTTCGTAATTAGTTAAATAATGTTTGCGATTTTATAATTTTGTGTTTCAGTTTTCGTGTTCATTGGTGAATCAAAGAATTTGGTAGAGATGATGGGAACTATGGATAGTTTGAAGATGTTCGACGAAGGAGAGTACTTGGTCATTTATATTGACATGGAGACATATGACCCCAAAGAAGCCTTCAAGTACCTCTGGCGTAAGAACTCTCACATCTCATTTATCTTCCCCATAAATAACTCCTTATCACTTACTTTCTCTTTCAAAGCTGTTCGTTTTGGGGCCATGTGGAGGCGATTAGCCTTCCTTCCGCTTTTTTCCCTTTTCATTAATTATTTGGCAGAATATAATGACCCTAATGCAGGGATGCCGCTACTACTTTTCAGTATACTAAATGCTCCCTTCCTTTCAGATTCATCCCTGTACTCCCATTTACAATTCTACCGTCTTACTTTTTAAAAGTCTTGTAACTAAAAGTAAACGGCACATCTAAGATGTGAAGTATCTTTTTGATGCGATAGGAAGTGAAAGCACACCGCGAGAGACAAAATGCTCTGCGTTAGGTCTGAAGGATACGGATGAGATTCCGGAGTCCTTTTTAATATTCCATTTCCCAAAGTGTCTCCACGTTCATGTTCTATGAATTTGTAATGTAATGGGTGGGAAATGTAGCATAGTGCTTGATTAGGCGATAAGACATGGAACTTAAGTGGAGGAGATGTTCGACTGACTAAATGCCCAGGAGAAAGCATTTTACAACGTGGCAAGAAAAAACTGAGGATTGGACGCGAAGCGTCAGGGACGAGCACCCGTCTAGGAGTATTGCTAAGGCATGAGTACTCGATTCCAGTTGAGTACAGGACAAAATGTGTGAAAAATTTCGCTGCGTACTCAATCTCAGCCTAGTATTCAAACGGCTTGAGAGCTAGCAGGCTGGCTGAGGATTAGTACCACTCTTAGCTGAGTATTCAACCGGCTTGAGAGCTGGCAGGCCGGCTGAGGATTAGTATCAATCTCAAGTGAGTATTCAAGCGGCTTGAGAGCTGGCAGGCCGGCTGAGGACTAGTCCCAATCTCAGTAGGATTACTATCAATCTCAAGTGAGTATTCAAGCGGCTTGAGAGCTGGCAGGCCGGCTGAGGACTAGTCCCAATCTCAGCTGAGTATTCAACCGGCTTGAGAGCTGGCAGGCCGGCTGAGGATTAGTGTCAATCTCAAGTGAGTATTCAAGCGGCTTGAGACTTGGCAGGCCGGCTGAGGACTAGTACCAATCTCAGTTGAGTATTTAAGCGGCTTGAGAGTTAGCCAGCCGGCTGAGCGGCTGAGGACTGGAATTCCAATGAGTTGAACAGTATTTTAGAGGATAAACCTTCTGGCCTAGCGATTTTGAAAACGGCTGAGAAGGGGCTAATTGTTTTACATCGCTGGACCTGGCAGGCAGTCATAGAAAAAGTATATTTCGGAATGGAGGCAGGTCGCATTTTGGGGTCACTTGAATGCCCATGACTCCCAGCTACCGGCCAAATGGCTACAGGCCATAATGGTTTCATAACTCCGGTACCTCGGACGGAGTAAGAGAACTCTTGTCTGGCACGGGAGTGGTGGTATTAGGCTATAAAGAGTAGTTAATTGACCTTCGACACGCCATTCTTCCCAATAATGGTTACAGCCCATCTCAAACCTCCTCCACTTCAAACTCTTCTATTACTTTTTCTTTCTTTTTTTTATGCGCCTTTCTTTTCATTTCCTTTTGAACTTGTAAGTTGTAAACACGGGGTGAAAAGAAAGAAAAGAAAAAGATGCCGCACGTGTGAGGTGTTGGGGCTGTGAATGAGGTTATGGATATGGGTGGGAATATAAGAGAAAAATTGTAAGTTAAGAACCACATAAGGGCTCATTATCCAGCCCATAACGGGTCAACCAACTCAGGCCAAAACTTTCTTTTTTCTTCGATTTTCTTTACTAGTTATTTTTACGATGGGAATTTATGCAGTCGGATCCAGTTGGTCCATCCCAAAAAACCTTAACTTTACTGCGCTGTTACTTTCTCCTTTTACCGAAATTCGAAGCCTAATTTTTGTTCAATCTTTTTTGGTTTATCTTAGGTCTGAATGACTTTAACCAGGTCTCTAATTGTCACTATTTGACTAACTTTGAGGATAGAATTGGCCGGAGCCTATTGGTCGTAGCCCCTTCACAACCTAATGAAAACTATGAAGCATTTTCTAAACAAGTGACTGATTTTTCGAATAAACCCCCCTTTAATTTTAGGGACTCACTTTTAGGAGCCAAGTATCGCAAACACGTAAGTTGAGCTAATTCTAATATGTCGGACAGCTTAAAAACTAAAAATTAGAAAACGTCGAAAGTGGCATTTGGAACCGTGACATTTAATTGACATTTAAATTTCTTTGGATTCTAGGTTTCTATTTATGCTGCCAATTTATATGACTCGGTCTTTCTCTACGCAAAAGCATTGGATAGTCTCTGGATTAGAAAAAATCGAACAGTAGATATACAAGAATTAGCAAGAGATGGACGAGGAATATTCAAGTCAATAATCGAAATGAAATCTTACGAAAGTAAGTTAGTACAAAGCGTTTCATAAAGTTTGTACAACTTTCTCCGCTTTCTCATTTCGTTTTCATGAAAAACTGGGAATATCGTACAGCCAATCGAAAAACGCCCAGTTTACGCCCTATGCAATCAACCAATTTTTTCTAATTCTAAAATCCGGAAAATTTTCTTTCCAGTTTTTCATAAATTTTTTTTCCCCAGTTTTTACAGAAAACTGGAATAAAAATAGACAAAGCCGAGAAAGTTGTACAACAAGCAATTGCAAAAAGTTTTTTTTATTAAGGTCCCTCAGTTTTCAGGTATAATATCAAAGTTAAAATTAATCATGCGCGTGAAAGCTGAAACAAAGGGTGTTTGTTTACTGTTTGAAGTCTGGTTTTAAATTGAGTCAAACGATGAAAGAGAATTAAGCGTGCCAGTGCTTGACTTTTTGGTAGAGTTTTGATTTTGATTTTGTTTTTCTGCCTAACTTTTAGATTAGCATTTTAATGAAAGTAGGATTAATGGTGTGGCTAGCATCATGTCGTAGGAAATGGTTATGGTGAAAGGCTCACGTTGTTAGTGAAATGGTGAATTTAGATGAAAAAGTCTACAAAGTGTTGAATGAAATGAAGTTCATGATGAGAATTGAGAGTTAGACATAGTGAAGGGATAGAGATCAAAGTGACATTTGTGGAGACTTGGAAAGATGGGAAACCTCTGAAGCGTCTCATTCCCATGGCTGATCCCAGATGTGGTTTCTAGGCACCGGAATTTCCACAGAATAAGTTCTCCACCCACCACACTAGTGGCACTACAAATATCCAGGAACTTTCCCACCGATTACGTCCAAATTAGGTTCAATTTGAAGAATGACATTTCAAGAATTGATAACCAGAATAACTTCAAAGTATTTTTGTCATAATAATTTCGTAACTAAGAATTGATTAAATCAAAGGCAAACCTTTGTAAAATGGCACCCTGGAACAACAATCCAGCGTTCATGAAAATCGAAAAAAAATCCTTTATCCTTTGTTCCAGTGACGACAGCCCAAAACCTTCCAAATTTTGAACGGCCTTCATTTCAAAAATTTTCGCTGTATTAAGCAACTTACAGTTTTTGGGTTACAATTTCAATAATCCCTGATCAAAACAACGCAATTTCATATTTGCTAACACTGTTAGACTAAAATTCCAGTGAAAATTTTGCTATTCTGTGGTTCCCACAACCCATTTATGAGACAGCTCTGAATTATGTTTTGGCTCAGTATACTCAAAATAATTCAAGGAATCTTCAATCTAATTTTGGGCTAATATCAACGCGAACGCCAAACTACGTTCTCATGTAATTCCAAGCATTGTTATACTTACTTTTACGACGTATTCACGTTTTATTATAGTCAACGGCTGTCGTACTTACATCTCATACGCTTGACTATAATATACTTTCAGGTTGGTAAAATGCGCGGTAGAGTGAGTATAGCTTCCTTTTTGAGTATTTGTTTGTGAAGAAAAGTATTGAATTGAGAATTTCCGACCAAATTTTTTGATGTTTTTCCTTTTGTTCAGGTATTACGGGTGCTCGAATTTCAATTGATGAAAATGGAGATTCTGAAGGCAATTATACTGTGATTGCGTACGTTAAACAGCCCTACGAGTGGAGTAATTTTACTTGTGATCATGGCATGTTTCCAGTTGCCAACTTTCATTCTCCAACAGACATAGAAGGAAATTCGAAACGTCTTCCGGTAGCTTGACATCTAAACCTATTGTCTCTTTTGAAACTAGATCTAACACTTAGTATCCAATTTCAATAAGAGACTCCTTTCCTTCCTCCACTTTCTATAATTAATCACTTCCTTCCGTTTTCTGTTTCTCTCGTTACAGAAAATCAAGTTTTTCCCCGGTAAGAAGATTGAATGGGAACAACCACCAGCCGACTCTCCCAAGTGTGGTTTTAAAAATGAGCACTGTGTTCCAAGTACATTTCCACGGTCCATTATAACAGCAGCTTCCCTTGGATTCGTCCTGATTGTTGTTCTAGTTGGAGCGGCCAGTCTCTACAGGAAGTGGAAGATTGAGCAGGAAATTGAAGGTCTTCTTTGGAAAATTGACAAGGATGAACTTCAGTTTCAACAACGATTTGGAGAGCATTCGCAGTCAAGGGTCAGTTTTCAACAAACACTCAAACATACCTTTTACCTGTACAGGGTGGGCCCCCAAAACTTGTGCCACCCTGAGTTTTTCTATACAGAATCCACGCGCTAACTCCCACCCACTAACTTTCTCCCGCAGGAAAATGTTAAACACATTGTGTAATACTTTCTCCAGAGATCCAGAAGTGTGAAAGTGAAAGGTCAGATCCATGCATCTGTCACTTTCACTACCCTTAGCCTGGGACTCAAATTTCAAAACCTCGTATCACCCACCCCTAGATTTCAATTCAAGTGGGTGTGAAATTGGAAGCTTGAAAATAATCGGCCATCCGGAGATCCAGTTTCCAAATTCACACCTCAAACAAACGCTTATGTATTCCAAAGCTTGGATTCATTTGCATATGAAATAGATTTGATTGGAATCTGAAAAACAATAGGAGTATCCTGGGTAATACAGCTTTGGAACTTAAAATAAAAGTAACGTACGTCGTAGTATTGGAAGCGATTACAAGTTTGGAGGCACTTGGCTGTGATTTGTAAAAGGGGAAATCTCAAGAGAAAATTAGAAAATCTCAAGTGAAAGTTGATTGGAATTCAAATTCTGTTTTATCTTTTATCTCTCTCCGCCTCCTACCTTCACAACGCTCCGCCCAAATCCAAATTATTACCCCTTTTCATTAATTTCCAATTCCAATGAACATTTCTGCGGAATGAGCTCCCCTCCAACGTTTCAAGCAGTTTTTTTTTACGTTCTTTCAAATCTAGATTGTTTAAAAAAATGAGAAACAAGGTCTGTCAAGTTCAGGGCAGGGTATCGGCTTTTGTTCTAAATTAAGGCACGCTGGGAACTTTTTCTGTTTTGGGAACGTCACCCTGACCATCCTACTTTGATAGATAGTTGATTCCACACGTTTTGCAATAAAAATTTACATAGTTAATTCGTAATTAATTATAAATTTTTGGGATTTTCCAGATGAGCTTAGTAAGCGCTGGAAGCATTGGTCAAGCCTACTGTGACACGGCTCGTTACAAGGGTGCTTTGGTACGCGTGAAAGTACTCAAATTACAAAAGAAGCATTTAATTTCACGACAAACCATGAAAGAGATGCGTTACATGAGAGAAATGGGACATCCAAATATTAACAAATTTTTTGGGGCCGTAATTCAACCAATGGAAATCTCACTTGTATATGACTACTGCGGCAAGGGATCTCTCTATGTAAGAATTAAAAAAAAAACTTTAATAAACAAATTAAGTTTTAAGAAAGACTCAAAGTTAGGAACTAAAATTATTACACAGTTCTTTAACTTTCTGCCAAGTAGAGTCATGAAAATTAGGTTAAAACTTTTATTAAGAGTCTCTTAATGAACTTCTAAAGTGTAGAATAATAAACTTTCTATCAAGTTGTTCAAGTAGATTCGAAAACTTTTCCTACTAAATTTTTTATGTAAGTTTGATTCTTTTAATCCTTGTTTCTTTCTCTTTTACTCAGGATGTTGCAGAAAACGAAGACGTGAGATTGGACCACTCTTTCACCTCTTCACTAATTCATGATTTGATTAAGGTAAAGATTAGGAACAAGTTTGGTTATGATTTCTTATGCGCGTGCCAAGGTTAGACCATATCGTTGGTTTTCTCTCTAATTCCTAAGATGACCCAAAGCTTGTACTTATGTAAGACATAACAGCCTAAAAGAATGGCGCTGCGCTGGTGTCGCTGCTTCTTAAAAAAAATTCTCGTAATCCGTGACTCTTAATCTCGGTAATCCCAGTGATCGGTTAGCGCTACAACAAATAGCTCGAATCACATTGACCAAGAAAATCAGAATTTCAGTAACTCTTTGACTCTGACGTCAGGCTTAACGCGGCTCTGGGATAAAGTCCCATCCGAATGAGTCCCCTATAACCTAAAATCCGAATATGTCCCACCTAAACACTTATTCGGAGGGTCACCCTTCCTGTGGGACATATTCGGTGGGACTTATTCGGATGGGACTTTATCTGGTTACGCTTGACACCTGTTTCGAGCTTTTTCGCTTTTTGTTTCGTCCCTTGAATTTTTTTTAAATTCAAGGGAACGCTATTAAGGGAACATTTCAGCAAAAAAAAAAATTTCGGGATACCGCGTTCGAATTTAGGCCATTAAACCCGCGTGTATTTGCTAATTTGAATGCCTTAAAACAAGCGTGTTAACAAACCTCAACATGGAATGTCACCACAAAGTTAAGAAGTGTGGCTTCTAGAAAACCGCAGTGGTTGGGAACTACAGCTATAGTAAACACCCACCCACGTGGCTGCAGCGTAATAGCATAGGTAGTTTCCCGTTGTAAAGCTTCAGGTACCCTTGGCTTTTCTAACCATAAGACTAGCCTTGACGCGTGTGGTTTGAGATTATTGATTAGATTATTGTTGAGATATTTTCAGTACATTATTATTTCATGATTAAGGAACATTATGGCCAAATTTTGGTTAGATTTAAGATTTGAGCATGTCTTAGATTGATGCTTGAATGAAATTGGGGCTTAAATTAATATAGTTGAACATGATGAAAGTTGAATTGATATTTTCAGTACATTATTATTTCATGATTAAGGAACATTATGGCCAAATTTTGGTTAGATTTAAGATTTGAGCATGTCTTAGATTGATGCTTGATCGAAATTGGGGCTTAAATTAGTATAGTTGAACATGATGAAAGTTGAATGTTGGATTGGAGACGAAGACGAAGGAATTACGTTCAGTAGACTTACTCACTCATTTCCATTTAAATAGAATCCTTTCCAGGAAGGAATTGGAAGGGCTAGGAGAGTACCACAGTGATGAAGTCCCTGATAAACAACTTTCCTTTCTCCGTTTTCTCTTTTCTTAAGTCTTGTACAGGGTGGGGCTGACCTGTGGGTCAAAGGAAATTGCCAGGAGAATTAACCTGTAGGAAATGCTCCCAATTCAAGGGAAGGATTTCCCTTGAATTGGGAGCATTCCCAAGAAGTGGACCCACCCTGTACTCTGACTCAGAATATTGCGAAGACGAAGTTAGAGTTGCCTCAATTCTGGAGCTAATCGCATTACTTTCACTAGATTTAAAGATGATAAGGGAATTTTGGAAGAAGGAGAGCAGGAAAGATGCCTCCAAGCAGCCTAGTCCCACCATTTCCGGACCCACCTCCTTTGCCTCGACCCTCCTCCTAAAATTTAAGATTAGGGCGTTAAGATTAAGCACTTTGCTAAAGATTAATTTAAAAGTTGAAAATTAAATAATTTGATGACTTTCCTAATTGTTCCTTCCAGGGAATGATTTACCTTCACGAGTCTGACATAGGAGTTCATGGAAATCTCAAAAGTTCTAATTGTGCCATTACTTCTCAATGGTCCCTTCAACTCACTGACTTCGGGCTGTCGGAACTTCAATTGGCGGCTAGTGCCTACGAAACGAAGACAAGCCATGCCTACTATCAAAATCTTTTCTGGAAGGCTCCAGAATTATTAAGAGAAAAGGGACCCATTCCAATTGCATCTCAAAAGGGTGACGTCTATGCCTTTGCAATTATTCTTTACGAAATCTATGGAAGGAAAGGTCCCTATGGCCTTTGTGAAAATGATCCTAAAGGTACGCTAAATAAATTATTTTTCCTAAAATTTTACTTTTCTTAGAAATCCCAACCAAAAATAATGTTAGCCACAATGCGAGTTGCTAACTTTCCAAGCTCGTAAGTTCTCGCAAGGTCGAAACCACTGAACAACAGTATCTGAATGTCAAGTCTGTATTAGCCAAGTTTCTCATAAATTTTACTCTGACGTTTAACTTAGGCTATGGAACATCGGGTATAATTAGTCTAGTCCAGACAATTAGCGTAAAGATCGGGTCAACACCCTGCCCGGATATTAAAATTTTCCATCTGATGCTTTCTTACTCATTGTAATGGCCATTGGTAATCGTAGGGCTTGAATTAACTTCTGGCATCGATAAAGCCACCTTGTTGAACAGGCATTTGATAAGACATCCCCGGACTATTATGTTGAAGATCCTCTTTTGTTGCGTCTATTAAAAACAAAAATAATTCCAAAAATTAAAAGATAAGTCTTAGGTTTGTAAAACTTATTCCGAAAAAATTCCAAATTATAAACAAAAAATGGTTTCGACTTCTATTTTTTTAAGAATATTTGAAAATTAATACACAAGCACCAGCTTTCAGTTTTCACAAATACGAATTGGTTCTCACACGTTTCATAGTTGACCGCAACAATCTAATCAACAAATCTGTTGAGATCCTTTAGAAAAAAAAAACTAAAGTTAATGTTCACACTCCTTTGTTTATATACATTCTTCGTCTTCTGTAGAAACGAATAGGAACCGACATTTTTCGAAATTCTGGAATCGTAATTGTTAATTTCCGGTTGGAATTGGAATTCCTATTCACTGGAAGTTCCCTGGTTGCAGCGTAGAATATTAAACTCACTTGGGTTCCTTATGGAAAAGCTCATTTTCGTCCGGTCCTTCAGTACGCGATGGAGTTGTAACAAATTTTGACGGCGCTTGCAAATTTTTGCTCTGGACACTCACTGGTCTAATTCGAATCCACGAATTCCTAACTCCAATTTTTATTCATTCGAGCCGAAGTATTGTCTAGTTCTGGAGTAAACAACTAGTCCAATCAGAAACAACCCTTTGCTCCATTTAACTCATCCCCCTCCCCCGACCACCGGCTCCCGACTGACATTTCATATCTGTAAAAAATATTTTTAAAATATCTCAAGTCTGAATGTTATTTAACGTCAAATTGAAACAGCTAGTGGCGTGTTATGTAATCAAATGACCAAATCAATTTGTACGTAGCAACTCAAACGTTTCTGTTGACCGGACGGCCATGTCTATATACTAATTATAATTTACCTGGGAATTGAACGGCATGTTGTGAACAGATCACAGGTTACTGCTGATTCCTGGGAAACAGGAGTGGGTTAAAAACCCGTTGAAAAGGGTATCCCAAACTTGGCAAAGATGTCAACTTGTGGACCGTGTAAAAGGTCAAGCGAGGTGTCAGTGGAAAAGGGACAGAATGATCTACATCGATGAGGTGAATGGAAAAATGGTTTAAATGGTTAACTCTTCCTAACCATTGAAAATGACAATTTTAATACATGAGTGCGTTATAACTTGCTACCTAGGAAGTAGAGAGAGTTTTTTAATGTGTGTTCAACTTTCTCCGCTTTCTCTTTTTTCTTTTCCGTTTTCTGAAAAACTGAAAACGAAATAAGCCCATCTGAAGACGAAGACATCGTTTACTTTCTATCCAACCAGCTAACCGTTCAAGATTCTAAAATCCCGAAATTTTGTTTCCAGTTTCTCAGAAAACGGAACAGAAAATAAGGGAAAGCGGAGAAAGTTGAACACACATTTAAAAAACGCTCTGTAGAATTGGGAAGACTAACCTACTAAGAGAATAACGCAACGAACAAATGTGCAAACAATATGTGCAAACACGGGTGATATAAGAAACTACAACAACATATGTTGGAACTGGCTGTTTTAGTGTTAAGTTAATATTCCACCTGTTCATTTGCTCGAAATTAAGTCCCAGTTAGGGAATCTTTTTTTTTCCACATAATTATTTTGTTTTAGGCTAGGTTAAGTTTAGGGTTTCCAGATCCTAACCCCCATGAAAATGCAGATATTTCTGAAAATTTTAGTTTTCATTTCCGAAATTTTCTTTTTAAAAATTCGTGTTCAGAATGCTCTAATTAGTCCAGAGAAAAAATTTCAAAATCGAAGGAACAGCCCGCCCCGACAGTAAAATTTTTCCAGTTTTATAAAATGAAATAGACCTTACCATTTGCATGTTGAGCTGAACAATGTCTTAAGATCCCGGTCCCCGTCCTCCGTCGTACACTTATGTACGGTTATGAGGGAATGCGTAGTATCCCCCGAGGGGTAACCCCCTGAAAGGGTTCACTTCCGGTAAATCTGAAGTGTACATTAACACCGCCGGAAATAGTGGATTCCATATCAGTAATCAGGTTTGTAATCGGTTCAGCGGTTGTGGAATTATTGAGGCGTGACGGACGGACAGAAAGGACATTCTTATAAAGCTGGCTAATCGCTACCTTAATAATAGTAAAATGACACACGTAAGTAGGCCATCAAATGGAAGTTATGATAATACAAACTTTACTTGCACTATTTGAAACTGGAATTTAATTCCGTTTCGGTAACCATGTCCAATTTATT
>JABASL010000228.1:0-22208 GCA_019775825.1 Neanura muscorum | reverse complement strand
ACCTGGAATTAATTGAAATTGTAGATTATATGTATCGCCATTAGGATTTGAAAGTATTTTAAAAATAAAATTGTATCAAGAAAGAGAAATATTACCTCCGTAATTGGAATGAAATGACACAAAATGGTTGATGGTCGAATGGTGACTTTCGTCACCATTCGAGCCAGAGCCGGAGCCGAGCTGGATAATTTGTTAGTCGAATTTATGGGATTCGACCTGTTCAATACTGCTCAATACAGATGGATGATCCTTTGCAACTGCAAGTGAAATACTGATGAAGTTGGAATAGTGTTAATCTGAATGTGATGTTTAGGACCCTTCTCATGGGATCGGATAATGGGTCTGGAAATTGACCGGATTTTTAAGTTAAAACAATACTAGAGAAAGAACAAGAAACGAAGACTTAGTTTCCCAAAGGTCAATTCCGTAAGAGAGAATTCAGGAGGCTTATGTTGATTATATCTGATGGTAGATAGAAACGTTTCCTTTAAGAAATGATGCTGCCAATTTTATTCAGCTGATTTTATTTTTTCAAATACTCTAAAAAACTCTAAATACTTATTATTTCAACAATTGATCAGAACCACTTGAAAAACGGATTCCTAAGACAAGTCGTCCATATAACGACAAGGCAATTGACCCGAAACTTTTCCGCCTAATTTCCCAGAAAACATTTTTCCTTCTCAGAACGCGTTAAGCCGTATTAAGCGGTTCGAACGGCTTAAATTGCTACTGAAAAGTATAACCCTAAAACGTCTCAAACTAACTGAAACTTTACTTATTAAAACCTGTCGTATTAGACGCCCTGGCGTATAAGACACAACTTTCTACTTTCTCCATTACGGGCATGGGAGTGTCCGAAACCAATAAAGAGATCAATTTGAAGAAATATTTGGAAATTTTTCAAAAATCGACAGATAAGAAGCGTCGACAGGTTTTTTTTTAAGGTTTTAGTAGTAAAAAAATTGGGATTGTTCTATGAAACCGAAACATACCCTACCCTACCCTAGCCTCGAGGCTAACTTGAAGTTAAAAATATATGGTGGAAAATATTTTCTCGCAAACGACGCCTAACTTCGGTATGATGGTTTGCAATTTTGTATTCTAATTTTAAGATTTATAAACCCGTCAACTTATATGTAAAACCAAAACGTTGAAACTCTAAGAACAATCATAAGGGTGGGGGTGCTGGGTTTTCCTTTTTCCTCTCGTATAATTTAGAAAATGCTCGCCTAGGTTTATAAAAGGGCTGCTTTTCCAAGGAAGCGTCGTTTCAGTATGCAGATTTAACAAAAGCAAATCATTTTACTCTGAAGTTAGTCCAAACATTAATTTCACCGGTAAAGGTAAATGAATAAATTGTATTTAATCGCATTTCTGCTTGCGTATCATTTTCGTGCCTTCGAGTCGCTCTGTAACCAGTAGCTGCTCTTCCCACCTAATTCTAACTTTCCACCGATTTCCTGTTCGCCAACGCCATAGAAAAGTTTAAAAGTTAAAGGGGAATTGCCGACGTGGAAAATAACCAGGATTATTCCGATAACTTTTTCCAGGATTCGCAACTATCACCAGACGGGGCAGACTGGATGTTAGACCACCTCCCATCCCCACAAGGTCAAGCGCAATCGGTCGAAGAAATTGCACAATCTGTAGGAGGACAAGTTCAGGTCACGGTCTCTTCGCTTTCAGGACTCGGAAACATGACAACCGACAAATCACCACCACGGGTAAGACAAAAATTAATCCGAACTTCAAAAAGTCTTTCAAACTTAAATGTAAAACGGGGCAGGGTAAGGGTCCTTCGTAATATAAAACAATTTGTGTGCTCAAAAAGCTCCCAAGGACCAGCGTGATTTCATAAAGCCGTAAACTTTGCAAATTATGTGTTGCGAGAATAGAACAGAATTACTTAGTTTTCGATAGGCGGATATCGTTTGTACGAGCAATATTTTGAAGTTTTACGGTCATTCCTCGACGTAACATTCAGTACTTACCAAGATTAAAGTCCAAATTATCAATGTCTCATTTTACAATTATTATCCTCTACTCTCGACCATAAACGAATGTTCCATTCCCATCACGCCTATTGAGCTTGAACTGCAAGGCTTATGTTCAAAATTGTGAAATGGACGTTTCGTAAACTTTATGATAGTCCAAATTATCAATGTCTCATTTTACAATTATCCTCTACTCTCGACCATAAACGAATGTTCCATTCCCATCACGCCTATTGAGCTTGAACTGCAAGGCTTATGTTCAAAATTGTGAAATGGACGTTTCGTAAACTTTATGATCAAGGCATGCGTAAATAAGTATTTTTGGCACAGGTTCCCGACAGTCCAGCTTTAACTTTGGAGCAAGAATTGGCATTGCGGGATACTTTGCGTGCAGGATTGAAAAACTTGAAGGATGAATTTGCTAAAAAGCTGGAAGACCTGGAGAGCCAGATTATTCAGTGCACAATGAGGATTACAGCTTTACAACTGGAAGCCGAACAAAAGGGTTGAGAATGAGATGCCGTTAGGTTCGCATCAAAATATTTTCCTATCTGTTATTTTTCGGCGAAAGATCAACCTCCAATCCACTGAACAAATACTGAAAATTGATGACCGGGCCATTGTAATTGTCACTTGATAATTAAAATTACGACATGGGCTATGCTGTAAAAATAGGCCAATTGTAAAATATTTTGAAATTTTGGAAATCGATGTTTATTTGATTACATTACTTCGATGCCGGAAGATATCGATCGATTTCATGATTATAATTAAGGAGTACTTTTCAAATGTAATTAGTATCAAAAAGGAATTACATTAAAATATGTCAATTTTACTCCCAAAGAGGCATGAATGACGGAGAAAAGATCTTTGATTAAACCGCTGCGATTAAAACACTAGGTCAAAGATCAGAGTCCTTGATAAAGCGATTTCCTTCTGAGTTCTTTCCCACATACTTAAATTTTCGTCTTCCCTGACGGCCTTTTTTTCGCAGCGGTTCAACGCCATCTTGAGTTGGTGCTGTGGCAGGGTCAGAATTATTTTCTGATAATGAAGAACTGGTGCGAATCTTGGGGAGGGTGGATGCAGAAGCTGGAAGTGGCGTACAGTACGGGCTAATTTTCATTTGTTGATAACCTAATTTCTGGGATTCGGCTAGTTCAATACTGGATACGATCCGATGATCCAAAAATCGTAGTTTTGGCAAGTGGAACAGTATATGGCAGCGAAAGGAAGCGTACTCGGTTTCTTGAGCCTTCTCGTCGGATAATTGATCTGGACATACTGGATTTCCAAGTAGAGACAAGTATCGAAGATTTGGAGTCCGCGAGGTCAACTCTTTAAGAAGAGGGGTTAAGTTTGATATCTGAAACGATATAATAATAATAATTGAATTTTTCACCTAGTTACTTAAAAAAAACGAGTTAAGGTTTGGCAACGGTGAAAGCAAGCAGAGAAAAACTAATTATTTTCGAAGTCTAAGTTTACCAAATTCCGATAACCAATTATTCGATTAATCAAATCGCATAAGAACACTTAAGCGGTATTTGTTTTGCGTGATTTACTTTTCTATCAATTCCAAGGTTTACATCAAATTTATATTTAATGAAAACTTTCCAAATCTTTAACATGTTGTATAGTCGACGATCGTAACATGTTGTAGCCTGGATCCGCCTGAGGCGGATCCGGGTTCGATGCCATTCGTCCTAAATCCCAAAAATAAAAATCCTGACAAAATTAATCTTACAGTTACAGGGCAACCTTACCCTATTTTTGTTGAGTGACAACGTATGTAATTTCGGGTATTGCGCTCGAAGTTCTAATCGGATGAGTTGATTATTATCCAAAACTAATTCCTCCAGAACTGGAGCACATCCTTCCAGGCCATGAACTTTCATCAACAGGTTAAACGACAGGTCAATTCGCCTTATGAAGGACCCATAACGAATTGCATTAAATTCTGTCAAATCTCGGCCCACGACGCAAATCTAAGATGAAATCAAATTCAATATCCGTCACCAATTTTATAGTAAATTCATAACGTGATCGTCCAATAAATTGATAGATTGTTTAAACCTTAATTCCTAAATATACGTATTAATTACCTCAGAATAATTGGATTCTGCTTCTGTTGTACCAGAAAACAAACTTGTCATTTTTCTTTCCTGATTTGCACAACTGTTGACCGTATTTCCAGATTTTTTTCTTTGACAAACAATAAAATTTCAATTACTTGAAAATTCTTAGTTTATTGACAAGTCCTCAGGCTTTTCAAACCAGTGACAATCCAAACTTGATCTTTGACAGACTCTGCTTGTTTCGTTCGTATTCGTTGGTCTACTTCGTTGGCGAGGGTTAACTTTGTTGATTTTAACTGCAACCAAAGGGATGATTAGAAAGACAATGAAGTGGCAGATAAGACTCAATAGCCTAAATTCTTCTTTCATGTATTTCACTGGTTCATCTTACTTCAACTCTAACACTGTTTTAGTCAGTCGTTGTTGGTAAACTGGCTTTGGCTTTTTCCATATAACCAGATTTCTATTCTGTAAGGCACTAAATGGATGGACGATGCGATGGACTTGTGCCTTGTCTTGTAAATGTGGTACATGCGTCAAGGGATTCTGATAAGTTGCATCTTGAAACAACCAAGAAGCCATCCAAAACCCTCTCGGTAGAACTTACGTAAAATACAATTTTTTCTGGATGTTTTCTAATCCGGCAAAGTTGACTCATCTCAAATCCTTGATTAAGATCTTGTTGACATGTTTAGATCCAAAAGACTTTTGACCTGAAAGTTTAATCCTGATGGGACGCCGCCGCCGCGGCCGCCTGCTGAAAGTGGCCTCTGGAAGCAGTATTACCTATGAAAACATAACCCAACCTGAAAACAAAGCTTTCCCTTGTATGGCTTTGTGAAAAGTTGTGAATTGTGATGTGACGAAGAAGGTGGAGTGAATAAGATGACAATGAATGAGTAATTGAATGTCAAAACAATTTTTGTGCAATTAGTTTACTTGTATTGGGGTGTGATGTGTTAATTGTTGGTTAATTACGTAATTCTTATGGGGCTTCGAGTCCCCCGAAGGGTTGGGTTTATATTGAGACCATTTATGTTTTGTTGTATCCTCCTTCGTCATTTGCATTTGGCACAATGTGTTAAAAAGTGAAAGAAAAAGGCCCAGACCGCATGTGTGTCAACCTCCTCTGAGATATTCAAGTTATCCACACGTTTAGCAGAAGGTACACAGCAGTTTTTAGGCTAACCAAATACCAAATCCGAGCTGATTTCTTACGTAATGGGAAATATTCTCAGGATTTATTAGTTTGGATGAGTGACAAACTACAGTTAAAGTTTAAGTGGTTTTTGATACCCAGATACTTCTTTCCTTATCCAAAAGGAAAAATAGTCGAGAACTGGATTTGGCCTTCCCTTGCACTCATTTGGTTACTTGAAGGTAAGATTTTATAAAGTAAGCAGTAATTACAAACATCTGATTATCGTTACTGATTACCTATCGTTTTTGGCCGTGGCAGTGGCACTATTAGAGGTAAAGCAATTTACAAACCAAATCTTGTCCGGGAATGCTGGAATCTGGAAACCTTTGCAAGGGGTTTCACTTTACCGAAACATCGGTTTTCGTAAAAGATACTGGGTCAGGGTAGTCCGTGTCGTCGCAGTGCGACATCGACACGGACTGCGACAGTCGTAGTGTCGTAGTCGAATTTGATGAAGAATCAACGCGTCGTATAACTTATGTGAATGTATTTACGATTTTCAGGTTTAATCTCATCAACGAGTTGTCAAGTGCTGCGGATCCAATTTAGGATTTTGACCAATTGAAATTTAGAAGTGCAAAAGTACGGAACTGGACTGGAACAGTGATATAAGTCATGTCTTACCCACCCCCACCTCCACCGCTAGTTCCTGAGAACCCTCCAGGTGTTATGAGGAGACAGAGAGGACCGATAGATAATAAGAGGTCAATTTTATTGTCAGACGAGGAGAACAGATGTATTTTTGAAATTTTGGGAAAGGGGAAACAGGTATCAATGAAACTGTTTTGAGAATTGTGATTTAATTGTGCCTTTGTTTACGTTTCATGTATCTACTATCTGTTAATCACTTATTATCTTTCCTTTTACTATGACAGACGCTGTCTACGGCCGTTGTCCAGTTGCTGGTTCCCACGCCGGACCAGCAGCGATGGTACTGCAAAGAAACTGGTGTTCTCTGCCTTGTTCGGGATACCGCGAAGAAATCATACTTTATTCAAGTGTTTTCACTCAAAACTAAGAACATGGTCTTCCGTCAGGAAATCTACAACCAATTTGAATACCTTACATTGCAACAAAACTTCATAACATTCGAAGGGGATGTAAGTTCATAAAAGTATTTTACAAATTTCTGGAATATTCGACTCCCTGTTGTTGCAAATATTCATATCAATCCAGAAATTCCTTGTCCAGTAGCAGATCAACGAAAACTTTGATATGCCACTCTTTTCTTAATCAATCTGTACTATTTGACTCATGAATTCTGTGGAATGCTCATTGAATTGAATTCTGTTCCATAAATTACCCTATCCGCCTCCATCTCCAACCTATTTCCGATTAAAGATTATAAATTGGCATCCGGCCATTCTGTGACTTTCTGAATTTAAATGAAGGATTTTCTGCTCCCAATGTGAACGATAGCGTATCCTTTTATTTCAGTTCTTGAATATTTAGTCTAGCTATTCCGTTCCTCTAATATAAAGGACACTTTTACGTGCTCTGAATCTCGGGAAAATATGCCACGGATCAGACGATTTTTTAATAAGATATTCTGCTGTGTAATTTTGGTTTTATGATTTTACATAAATTACTGTTTTGAATTTGAGAGCCGTTGTGTTGTTGCTCAATGTGCATAATTTTATTCTAATTATTACAGAACTCGAGAGTGGGGATAAATTTTGCGGATCGAGTAGAATCTGCTGATTTTAAGGAAGTTTTGGATGCTAAACTCGAGTCAAAAAGAAATCGTCGTAATGGTAAGCTGATGGAATTTGCATTTGAGTATAAAATATGAATTTTAATAATTTCTGTATTAGTATTCTNGATCGAGTAGAATCTGCTGATTTTAAGGAAGTTTTGGATGCTAAACTCGAGTCAAAAAGAAATCGTCGTAATGGTAAGCTGATGGAATTTGCATTTGAGTATAAAATATGAATTTTAATAATTTCTGTATTAGTATTCTGTGTAAATGTTTCCCAGGGTTGTACGCCCGCAAACCTCATATCATTTCTCAGCCCATTCTGCTACTTCTTAGGTTATTTAGTTTTCATTTTACTAAGCTCCAATTACTTTTGTAGATTTAGTAGTCTAGTAGTTTTAATTTTACACGTGGTAAACTACTTTAGAGTTTAGAATTTTATTTTGTATTTGATTTTGACCCAAAAAATGTCGTTTCGTCGAAAGCGTACGAAGGAATTCAAACGTGTTCATCCCGATAGTCCCAGGCCACCTTCAGACACACTCTCAGTATTTGGATTTAAAATCGCCAGTCCGATTTTTGGTTGGGTATGGGCGAAAGCTAGTCCAAGTCCAAATCGAATTGCACATATTGGTATGATACATACGGGGGTATTTGATAAGGCATGGGTTCTGGAAAAACATCTTCAAGAGTCAGAGTTTGCGAGGAGTTATAAAATTCATTTCTGTTTATTTTTTTCTAGATCGACGATCAAGAATGCTTGATCATCAACAATTTGATGGAATTCAAACCCCACCTGCGAATAGCAGTAATCACTCAGGGTCGTTCCAGGAAAACGTGGTCAACGGTGCGGCCCCTTCAAGGCCTCAGCCTTACAACTTTCCTACGAAGGCTCCATTAACCAAAATTTCAAAGAAAAAAAGCAAAGATAAAGGCAAGAAACCTATTCTTAGGAAGGAAGATATAGGAAAGCCTATGGACTTTCGACATGTCCAACAGTGAGTAAAAGATAATGTAGTCATTTAATTAATTTAATAATAATAATTTAATTGGAATCTAATCTATCCCAATAATAAAATAATAATAAATACTTGTGATTTCAGTGTCGGTTGGGATCCGGACAGGTGAGCCTTTTCTTTGTGATAGCATATTTGATTTTAAACGGCTTCTAACTGGAAATAGCATCCAGATTTGTTTAAATCAATGGATATTTAATTTTAAACTTTAATTCTTAACTGAATTTAATTAAATCCTCATAGGGGTTTTGATCTCGACGGTGTCGATTCCCGGATGCTTGGGTTCTTTGAGAAGGCTGGAGTTTCTCGGACACAATTAGAAGATGCAACAACACGAGAATTCATATACAAGTAAGAATTCCGCCTTCACAAGCGTTCTTTAAAATATAGTGTAAATAGTGCAATCAATTTGTTATGATTTGATCCTATATTACTACTTAAGTTACTTTTCATTCATAGCTTCATCGAGGAATATCAGGCAAAAGGAAGTGATCCTCCCCCCTTCCCACCACAGAATCTACCACCGGCAAGGCCACCGCCTCCACCAATGAGCATTCAGAACCAAAATAGTCAAAGCGTGGCAGGTCCACCACCAGTACCGATTCGTCACTCTCCGCTGCTCCAACACGGAAATAAAGCCCCTGCCCCACCACCACCCCCAACAAGAGGTGTGCCCTTACCGCCTTCAAAACACTCTAAACCATCTGGAGTTACTACAATTAATATTAATGGAGTCACCACCCCCGCCTCCTCCTCCCCCACCGCCCATGTGTATGGACGAAGTTGATGAAGCCGTAACGGTAAATAGTCATAGCAGGACAACTCAACCACCACCACCGCCTCAGGCTGAAGATGATCGGTCTGAACTTTTAAAACAAATTCAAAGAGGAGTGTCTTTAAAGGTAAAAATCACAAAGAATCACGGGGCGTGTCTTTCTTTAAAAAAAACTAATTTTAGTTTAAAAATATTACTTAAAATTTGCACTTGCAGAAAGTGGATCCTGAAGGTCAGAAGAAATCTGCTGGTGGATTATCTGATTGCCTTGATCAAATAAAGACTGGAGTAGATTTAAAAAAGGTATGTAAAGCCTATCCGTGCGTCATGAATTTGTTTTTATTTTGTGATGTCGCACGCTACTTCACTTCTAATAACATTTATTTATACAATAGACGTTGGTACCTCCTAAAATTCCACAATCAGCAGAAGAGTTAGAAGGCTTAGCCGGTGCTTTAAATCGAGCTTTGTTAGCCCGATCTAAAGCCATTAATCCCGAATCCTCAAGTTCTGGAGAGGAGGACGACGATGGATTTGATGAAGATGAATGGGAGTAGTGTAGCGGCTTATTTGAGCTAGCCTATCTTGATTATGATTGATTACTTTGTGAGTCATCTACGCGCTTCGAGCACACACGCATTAAACAATTAGAAAATCTGGGACGAAATCAAGAGGCCCAATAATCATATCTCTGTACTACAAAACTTCTGCTGAAAAAAATCTCCTTGAACTTCTTTTTTAAATGAAGGAGAATCAGTTTTAAAATGTGATATATGCCAGACATAATTCTTCTGCGGACTCTACTTAACTACTTTCACCAAACTCACGCCAGAAGAGTGTGATGCTTTTGGCGTTTAATGGCAAGGTTATGAATAATTTTAACCTGCTAAATAATGATAATTCTTTTGCATATTTAACTATTTCCAATAACGATCCCTAACACTATAGCAGAGGTGTTGCGAGATCAGATACGAATACGAGTACTAGAAAATTAATAAACTAATTTTTTAAACCTTGAAGCTTTTACAATTTTGCAGACATGTAAGAAGTTATTGGCCTAGTACGCACTGTGGTGTTTTCGCGAAATGTTATCTTATCTTACACATAGATTTCAATTAACCTCACGTCCGCATTGTTCTTTGTCAGCTACAGGTGATAGGATGAAGTACGATTAAGTTGAACTATGAGTAGTGGAAAAATTTTATAACTCACTTGAACGCGGAGTGTTGCATCGAATTTCGGAGAAAGGGTCTGACGAAATGTCACAAAATAACCATTTTTACGTTATTCCGAGAAGACCCGAACTGAATTCAGCCCCTTTTCGGTACCAGTCCCCAATGCCAACCGTTTCTGGATTTCGCGGTGTTCAGCCACAGCACCAACACTCCAGTGTAATTTACGGAGCTCCAGTACCTCCTAGGAGCCCTGCTCCAGTGCTAGATCGTTATCCTCCTGCCGCAGCGCAGATGGAATACATTCAAAATGGAAACCAATCGACAAGGAAAACTGCAGCGCAGCCTCCAATGCCGTCACCATATTACAGAGAAGAAGCCACCCCTGGAAGAAATTTTCTGACGCTTCCGATTAATCGAAATAACTCTCGAACGCCACTACAATTCCCTGGAAGTTCGAATTTTCCAAATCCTGGTTATCGAAGTACTCCGAATTCTCCGCAACCAGTGAAGGCTCCAGCATCATACTATCGAACGTATTCCCATTCTCCGTTTGGAACAGGGCACAGATCAGCTCCAGTGCTCGACAAATATCCGTCTGTTTTGACATTGAACGAAGTCAAAATAACTCCACTACCAGGATTAAAGGCTGGAAGGTATTCAACCTCTGCAGTACCAACAGTCCTTGAGAGATATCCTCCTGCGCTTAGTGACCCCCACTACCAAAAACCAACCAATAGGAATTCTGCACCACTTCCGGGACCGAACCCTGGCTCAGTTCCACCATCTCCGGGGTCAAAGAAAAAGAAGAGCCAGAGCCCAGTTGCAGATAATTTTGTACCAAATCGTTTTAGATATCCGACTTCACCAATAACGCCAAATCGAATAGCCCAATTGTCGGCTCCAAACTTCGATTACCCTAATTCTGTACATGCGCCGCCGTCAACCTCTATCCACAATAGTAGAAATGGATTCAGTCGTCCGCCTGTATTGCAGCCACCCCCACCCCCACCAATAATTCAACAAACACAAATTCATGTCTCACCGATTCCAGTCCCGCTCCAGCGAACTCCAACCGAACATGCTTCAAATTTTGTTAGAAAGCCTTCGCTAAAGGTCAAACGAACTTCGTCTACTGCTTCAGCCAGTCTCAAACCTACACCGCCCCCGCAGCCTCCAGTGCCACGACGCAGAGCTCCGCCCACAAATCATCCTTCCAGACTTTTGAATGCAGTTGAAAACGAACTGGTTTTTCAAATTTTAGGACAAGGGCGACAGGTTTGCTCTTACTATTGAATTAATCAATAAAATGTTGTAAACTATTAGATTAGATTAGAATTTTCTTTCCCAGACACTGTCCACAGCAATTGTACAGTTGTTGTTACCCATGGATGAGTACGATCCCGATGACGGCTGGAGCCTGCAGGGCGTCACCGTTCTTTGCTTTGTTCGTGACGCAACTAAACGTTCATATTTCCTTGAATTCATCTCATTGAGCGATGGATGTTGTATCTACTCTTGCGAAGTTTATGAGGAATTCGATTATAAAACGAAGAAAAATACGCGATTCCTTACTTTTGAAACTGAGGTAACGAACCTTTCTCCAGAACTTAATTTTTTTTTTAGAATTATATCTCTCCGTACTTTGGCTTTATTTCAAGTTCCAGAGACAATTCCATTGTAAGTCTTCTAATTTCAAATTGCGATTTTCTAAACTAGGATACATTTGTAGGCGTGAATTTTGCTGATGACACTGAATTTATGGCTTTCAAAGATACACTGGACAAGAAAATAGAAGCAAAGAGACAGCGCCGACATGGTAAAAGCAGATTTTAGCGTTTTTAAATAAATGTTAAAACTGAAATATTCTTTTATTTAATTTGTTTTTCAGATCGCCAATATAGGGTTCTGGATTCTGGTGGAAAGAAATCCTTGCGAAATGGTAACAGCAATTCAGGATTTACCGAATCCCCGGCCGTTCATAAAGAGCCAAGGAAATATAAATTTACATTTGGAAGGAGACATTCAAATGCTAAATCTAAAAAGAACAAAGGAAAGAAACTGGGCAAGGACGATATTGGGACGCCATTAAATTTTACTCATGTTTCACATGCGGGATATGACCCGCAACATGGGTTCCAGTCTTATGGAGATATTGACATAGCGAAATATAAAGAAGTTTTTCAGCAAGCCCAAATTTCTGAACAGCAACTTAAAGATCCTGAGACAAGAAAATTCATTTACAAGTAAGAACCTTGTGAACTAAAATTAAGATTTAACGTTGCAAATTACAGAAAATTCAGCTTAATATGGATCTTGTTGATCAAATTTTTGATAAATTTCGAATATTGGTAATTCGAACAATCGGTTGACCCCCTTCAACTCCAGATTAAGCGAAGGCCGCTTTGCTAATTTTTGCGTCAACGTTCGTTTTACGACCTTGTTTTTACTTAGTATTTGGTTTCCAGGTTTGTTGAAAATTACGAAAAGGAAACAAGCGAAAAACCGTTTACTTCACCACCACCACCGCCGCCGCCATCTCCAATGCCAAATCATAGATCAAATGAAAGCGTATCACCTTCACCACCTCCGCCTCCACGACTTAATCCTCCAAAAAATAATTCTGGAATTTATCCTGAGGAGCCTGAGCCGGACTACCACCCTCAGCATCACAAAGCACCGCCGCCTCCACCCTTAAGAGCTGACAGATCGCCAAAGTTGGCACCCCAACCACCGCTGTCGGTATCTACCCGAGGACATCCATCCCCATCTAATATTCCTCCACCACCGCCAATGCCACAAAGTGAGCTAAGTCCAGCAATGGTTCGAAGACAAGTGGTTGAAACCCCAGCGCCAATAATTCCAGAAGCAGATTACGATGTAAGGTCCAATCTCTTGAGAGAAATACAAGAAGGTGGAAAAGGAAGACTAAAGGTAATAATAACATCCACATTAAGTAATTGAAACCGTTTTAACCAATGATTTGTAATATCATTTTTAGCCCGTTGACGAAAGTTCGAGACCTGGGAATACCTCTCCAGAAGCAGGCCAAATGGACGGTATGGCTGGAGCTTTGCAACGGGCGCTCGCCGAGAGATCACGAGCAATTAATCCGGATACGTCAGAAAGTGAGTCTGATGATGAAGCCTTTGATTCGGAAGAGTGGGAAGACGAATGATTCGCAATTCCAAAAACTTAATGAAAATAATGAAAGCAGACCGAAACAATTCGGAACGTATTTCTACCTATAAATTTTATAAACCATTTACCATTTTCAATACCAAATCTAATAGCGATAGTATAATTTCAAATACTGTAGAACTTTAGCTAGTCTTCCTTATAATAATCTGATTCTGACTCTGAGCGTGGATGAGGTGGAGCAATTTGTGTAGTTACGCCAAGTATATCACCAACTTTGTCTGTCAAAATTCCGATGACCCGTTCCAGACGCTCCTGTCACAAAATGAAATACGTCGTATGAAATATAAATATTTTATTTGCATTATTTAAAACTTTTACTTGTATTAATCCAAGCGCTCCAGCCGTTAGTGCAAGTCCGAACAAAAAGTAGAGTGAAAATAAAACAGCGATCAGAGGTGACTAAAATAACATTCAGAAATGTAAAATTTTCCGATTGTTTTCATATTTTTTTATCTTCTGACCTGATTTGGTACAAGGTCACCAAATCCAATAGTCGATGTAGATACAAAAAGAAAATAAAAACTTCCAATCAGCCCCCAGTCACTTTCCCAGAAGTAGAAGAACAACGTTCCTGGAAGGGAATAGACTAAAAGCGCCACGAAAACAGTTTTCAGTGGCATTTGAAATTCGTCGTCCACGACCATTCCTGAAACCAAAAAAAAAATCGTCATACTTTTGAAGTTTTGAGAAAAAAAATTGCTTACCACCATTGCCTTTCCTTGTGAGGAACAGCTTCAAGCCCCTGGATAAAACCTTGGTAGCATCTCCCAAAATAATTGTGAAAATTGGAATTCCAATTAGAGCATACAATACAGTTAGAAGCTTTCCTAGAGTGGTAATTGGTGTTATGTGACCATACCCTAAATTTGAAAAATTGAGATTTTAAGCAGTATAAAACGTTTTATGCAAAAAAAGGACCTACGCTTGCATAATTCTTGAAACAATTTCACAGTACTAACTCAAAAAATTCCTAAAATAGTGAATCCTGAAGTTACCTATTGTTGTCATAATCGTGATGGCATAGAGTACTGCGTTTAGAAACGACCATGACTTTTGACCTGAGTAAGAATTAATTCCAGCTTCAAAGGCCCCATGAAGCTCTTCTTCAAACTTTAGTAAGCGTCGGCGTGCCAGGGATTTCCAATCTTCTTCTTTCATATACGAACTTTGGCTACCCTGCCACAAGGAATCCAGAAAATCTCGACGAACTTTCTTGACCCCACACTTTTGCATTAATAAATTATTAAATTAGTTTTACATTTTTAAATGATTTAAGGTCGAAAATTTTCCACCAGTTTCTCACCTTGAATTCGAGTTCACGCATTCCTTCGGCCCACTTCAACAATTTCGAAATTATTTTCAGCCAATACTAATTAGCGTAAAATTATTTGCAGAATAATTTGCAATTTTATTGAAACTTACACGAAATAAGAAGGCTCCAGCCACTGTGAAAAAGTAAAGAATGAAGAGGCGAAGGCATAATTTCCGGATTGAAGCCCTGAATAAAAATTCTTGGTGGGCCCTTTCAGCCTTGACAATATCTACTTCGACTGGCATAATTTTGAAGAAAAATTAAGGACCCGAAATTTCGAATTCCAAATTTATTTTGTACTACGAATATAATTTTTATTAGCTAACTTTACAAGTTTTGCAGTACTCATGTTAAATTCTACTGTGTCAACGAAAATGAGTCCAATCACGGCTTGTTGCAGATGTTCTTCCACTTCTTATTTTTTTTCGCGTTAAAAATAGCTTTCTAATTTTAGTCAAGAGATTTTTTAACTGTTTCACCTCTACTTTATTTGAAGACGAATTTTTTTACCGACTTCCTTCTAAAAGCTTGACGATTTTCGAGGGTCATTATAAATTACAAATAGGTTTAAGTAATAATTAGGCGTGAATCCTAATAACATAAAATTCGCCTACCACGTTACTGTTAATTGTATTAAAACATGTATCATTTCTTTTTTGCTTTCTTAATTAAAACCAGCTAAATCTGAGCATGAAACCGCAGAGTCTTCATAAACAAACAAAATGTCCAGGAGGCCAACTTCAATGACAATATCCTGCTTTGCTTCCCATAAGAAAATGGAATTAGCCGGGTTTACAGCTATCAAGTTATTTTTGCACAAAACCGCAGAAGCCCAGCATTTAAATAAAAGAAAAAATTTCCAGAATTACTGAGAATTAGTTCCGCAACATCAAAAAAAAAAATGGTACATATAACTTAAAATTAGAATCGAAAATTTAAAGTGAAAGCCAAAATTTTAGCCTCTTAACCTAAAATTAGACGTGATGACGCGAAGTTTATTGATTTTTGGGTATTTTACAAAATACGCATGACGTTGTGAAAGGTCGAAACCGAAAATTCTGTAACTTCTTGGCCGTATGTTACGACGAATTGAGACATTTAGTTTGGAGTTAATTGCTTCTCGCAAAGACGAAAAATGGAATTCGCAAAATCGTTATTTCAGGCTAATTCGCACGAAAAGGAAGGTTATTTCGGGGTCAACACAATTCACGTAAGACGCTTTGTTATCATTAGAATTTTTTCAAATCAATTCCAATTTCCGGCTAAAAGCTTTGAAATATAAATATGAGTGAGAGAATTAGCAAATTGTTAATAGTTAAATTGAGAGAGTGGCTAATGTGGTATATAGTAGTGATTTGAATCTGTATTGAACTAATTTGGGAGGTGCTAATGAGAGCAACACTTGAATCCAACCACAGGATTGGTACAGCTCCGCAAACTATAAATATTCATAACAGTTGTAACCGCGTAAGCTTTATTAAGTCCCATCTGGTCTTATTATCTCAATTGTTTATATTATTAAGCCACAGTTCTGGTCGTTTGCATTAACACTTCTTGGGTCAAGTGTCAGAATTGGTTTCAATTCGGGTATTAAAACGGGTCATTGCCAGCCGAATAGAGACTTCAAATGTTGAAATTTCACTCGTTATAGTTTTTTTTTTAAACGGTGGTGATGGATTTACAGAAAGTAGCTCTCGTGGAATCAGCGACGGATGACCCGGATGGAGAAATACTCATTTGTTCGTCTGAGAGATCTGGACTTTGTCAACCAATTAGTCCAAAACCTGGTATTCCCTTCAGTGCTGTCACACCGTCCATGTGGCCGCAAGAATTGTCACCTTCTAATGTACCTGCCTCCGCGGCGTTTGCAAACGGCGGCACAACAGTGTCAAATGGAAATTCTCCTGGAGAGGAACTTGTGTATGATGAATTCGGCTTCCGTGTGGATGAAGAGGACGGACCAGAACAAAGTTCAAACAAGCTTCTAGGAATTCCATTTACGGAAGATTCTTCCATAAGGTACGTGGCACCAAAAAATTAAATCTTAAAACCTGCGAATGGACATGTATTTCACGGACATCGATTCCTATATTTCATGACAACTTCATGAAATGACATGGCCGACTTGACACTGCGTGTCTCGAATCGTCAAATCATACTCGACAATTCCAAGTATGATTTACGAGTATCGTCGCTAGCGTCGTTAGCGTCGGAATTCACGCACAGGCCAGCATTATATCATTTGATTTTTTGTACCCGGACAGGTTACAATGGATTGCCCAATTGGAATTTTCGCACAGTCGTGATGAGGTATTCGATTTATCCTGGGAATCAATTCCACGCAGAATTATTCTGAATCAAAAATTATGGGACATGATGAGTGAGAGTGGGATTCCCCATTCGCTGAGGCCACATCTGTGGACCCGCCTGGCTAAAAAGACTGAGGAGCCCTTTCTGCCTTACTGGCGGGTCGTGAAGGAGTCTTCAGCTAATGATTATTTTTCTTACGCAAAACATATTGAGAAGGATTTGGCCCGAATACTACCTGGAAACGGATGTTTTGCTAAATTAAATTCTCCAGGAATTCCAAGACTAAGGAGACAACTACGAGCTCTGGCGTGGCTGTATCCTGACATGGGATATTGTCAAGGGCTTGCTATAGTCGTGGCCCACCTTCTCCTCTTTTTGGAAGAAGAAAATGCATACGAAACAATGTGCTCCATTGTCCAGGAAATTTTGCCTTCCACGTACTTCCTCTCCGACTTTGTTGGAATCCGACTGGATTGTTTGGTCATTTCACATTTAGTGGCCAAAAATTTTCAACAAATTCATCAACTCCTAAAGACCTTTGACATTGATATTACGCTGATTGTATTTCCTTGGATTCTTACACTTTTCAGTTCAGTTCTTCACGTCAAAATACTTTTACGAATATGGGATCTGTTCTTTTCAGAAGGAGATGTTGTTATTTTTCGGGTTATTTTGGCAATGATAAAGTTTGCTGGTAGGTCAGGTCAACCCTAACTTCTCTTAAAATTACAATTCGATTTTTTATGACTCGTATCTGATTCGCGTTTTGTAATTTCTAGAGAAAGAACTGCTGGAACTTAAAAATTCTCCAGATATTTTTACCTTCCTGTCAACTCTACCTTCAAGTATAGAAGAATTCGAGTCCTTGGAAATAAGTAATTACGAGGACGTTAACAAAAACAGTGTGGAAACGTCGCGGAAAGAGCTCTGTTCTCAGGTTCTTACGGATGGATCTGCAATGTCAAGTAAAAATGGCACGCGCAAAATCAAAAGAAGGACTATCACGTCTCCAAAAAAGTCTGCTAGGGGAAGCATTCTCTCAAATATTTTTGGTGACCTCAAAGGGCCTGCCGATGGCAAAAATAAAAATGTTCGGCAGACAGGTTAGCGACCGGCTTATACTTGGATACAATCAAAAAAAGTCACATTTTGATTTAATTTAACTTGAATTTAACTGGGTTTTGCAGAATTGATGGTTGACCTCCATGATGCAATTCATCAAATCGGGCGACATTTTATGTCTAACGACATTCGCTTCATGACGACAAGTTTAGAAGCGGATTTCTCTCTTGAAAGCCACGAGAAGGATCATGAACGGTTCTCTAATGGCTATTCAACACGGGTCAAGAGGGCGAAGGCTCTAGTCGGTAAAAAAAAATCGTATTTCAAATACGAATATCTGAAAAACAAGGAAAGGTTTTCCCTACTTGAAATTTCTTTAACTTTCTCGTAGATTTTGAACGGCGTGATGACGATGAATTGGGCTTTCGACGGAATGACATTATAATTGTGATCAACTGCAAGGATGAGCATTGCTGGGTTGGGGAATTGAATGGATTGAGGTGAAAATTTAAGCAATTAATCAAGTTGACAGAAAACTGTATTTGGTTTTTGATTTCCAGAGGTTGGTTTCCTGCCAAATTTGTCAGTATTTTGGATGAGCGTTCAAAGGAGTACAGTGCTACTGGAGATGATTCTGTAACTGAGGGAATCGCTGACCTTGTACGTGGTATGCTCTGCCCAGCGCTTAAACGCATCCTGGAGCATGGAATAAAGAACCCTGGAGTAGGCCCCATCCATCCATGGCTCTTTATTGAAGAAGTTGCTTCCAAGGAAATTGAGCGTGACTATCGCTCAGTTCATTCCCGGCTCATACTCTGTAATACGTACAAATTGGACGAGGATGGAAAAGTGTTGAGCCCTGAAGAGGTTACTCTAAATAGCTTCAACGACTATTTCTAAAGTTCGATTTTTAACGAGGCGATATTTTTCAGATTTTGTATCGATGCGTTGAACTCGTTAATCGATCGCACGAAAAAATCCAAATGGACGTCAAACTTCGATCTCTGATTTGCCTCGGTTTGAATGAACAAGTCCTTCACCTATGGATTGAGATCTTCTGCTCGTCGAGTGAAGTCGTGTCCAAATGGTCAGACTTACGATAATTGATTTTTGACCTTGCTGGAATTTTTCAATTGTGTGAATTTTTTAAATGTTTTACTGGAAACAGGTACCATCCTTGGAGTTTTCTAAACAGTCCAGGTTGGGTTGGTTTGAAGTGCGAATTACGCGTACTGTCCAACTTTTCTTTCATGCTCAGCCTCGATTGGGAACTTCGACCTCTCAAAGAAGAGAAATTGGAAGTGAAAAATGGCTTGCGGGATATGCTAGTTAAGCATCACCTATTCAGCTGGAATCTCAACTGAACTTGGATTTTATCAAATTAACGAACGTTATTTAGCCAAATACAAGTTCGCCAGAACACAATTACTCTAAACATTCCAAGAATTATTCAAAGTTTATTTTGATTTCCGCATCGTACCTCTTCAATAAAATGACTCCAAAGTGCTATTAACGGGGTCGGTTCGCTAGCAAATAGAAATTGTTTTGCTCTAACCCCTAAACGACTTCCCTTTAACCGCTAAGTTAACGACTTTCGTGAAATTGTCAACGGCGTTTTATTATAAATATTTCAAAGTATGAAGCAGGGCTGGTAAAACCTACCCCGAACTTGCGGAGAACTTTTCTACAACTGGGATTACTTTATATTAATTATAAATCTAGCCATGAACTCACAAACGTTTAATTTTTTCATTATAATTGTTTCCTTTTTCTTCGTAACTGCAGGTGAAAAGGTTAAAAAAGTAGTAAAGAAACCGAAAGCAGTACTTCAAAATAAGTACAATTCTTCAGATCCACTTCTTCAAGAATTTTTGAAATTTGCAGATTCTAGTAAGAATTTTTAAGTCATTCAATTATAAAGAAATATGTTCATGTGAATTCTTACAATATTTTACTTACTTTTATTTATATTTTTATTTTAGAGAAAGTATTGTTTTTACCTTAGTTAATTGGCAAATCTTGTCAATTAAACAATAGTTCATTAAAAAATCGTAAATTTTAAATTTTCACGAATTTATGGTCAACTTTCTAATAAACTAATTATATAAAATCTTTCAGATCAAATTTTCGACGTAGAAGGAACTTTTTATGTTCGGATTTCAACTACTAAATATGCTGTTTCCGTGTCTCCAGTAAGTTATTCTAGTATTTTTATTTTCGAATTTTTTTTTTCTAAGATTGCGTTTTTTGAGCAGATGAACTGGTTTAAATCCTATGAAATGTGTCGTTTGAAAGGTGGTTACTTGCTTGATTCTAAACAGAAATTCCAACAAGCCACAGAACATCTCACAAGAATCGGTTTGAAATGTTTTCTATAATAATGCTGAATTTTATTTATTAAACAATCGTTTTTTCTTGACAGAGTGGCCGGTAGCCCTTCGCTTCTGGTTTGGAGCAACTTGTCTTACTATGGAAAATAGTTTTCGATGGTTCTCATCAGGACATGCCTTGGTGTCCAGTGATTTTTCCTGGGCCCCTGGAGAGCCCAAAGAAAAATCTCATGCATGTATTTTTATAGAAAAAACGGAGAAAGTTTTTGTTATGAAAACTGGCAGCTGTGAACTGAGATACCTTGCCCTTTGTGAAATTCTTGAAATTCATAAGCATTTTCATACAGGAGTGTCGACACGGAAGAAGAAAAATACCCTAATTCTGCGTTCACTATTCACTTAATGCTGTGCATTGTGCTTAAATGTTTAGTGTTAGAATTTCGGCAATTAACACAATTAAGGAAAATTTTCTGTAAATATTTGTGTGATTTTATTTTCATTGCAGAAACATTTTATCAAAACAAATTTTTTTAAACAATGAGGTTATTATAATAAATCTTAAAAAATATTTTTTCGGTCAACGAAACAGTTTTAGTTCATAGTTTGAATGTTTAAAACACTGTCGACAAAAAAATCGGTGACTTTCACTTTTGTTTACTCTCATCAGGTACTGTGAGCAGCAATTTTGCTTGTATAATTATAAATTCTTGACTAAAAGATCACATTACACGGTTTACTAATCACAATTACAGGTCTTAACTCATTTAGCATATACTTGTAACAGTGCAAATGATTTGGACATTTACCATTAAAATAAATTAGTACTAATTAAAGTATTCTAGTTAAAGTATTTCGCACCATTTTTAAGAACTACTTGAAGAATAAATATCACTTAAATTTAGTAATTAAAACTTATAACAATTTTAACCCAAAAACGTCCGATTTTCAAGTAATGTCATGGAATTGAGATTTTTAAGAGGAATGGAGCGTTGGCTTCTGGGCGTTGAAGGTGAGGATTGGTCCATCTGTAGATTTGTGTGGCGTTGAAGTGGCGATGTACACGGAATATCGTCTGGGTCACTCCATGCTTCATCCAAGTCGTGTCCTCCCCCAGCTTCAGACTCACTCCGTGGAATTCCTGAATCAGGACTTACAAGTGACTCTGAACTTCCACCAAATTTTGAGGAGCGTTTTATTTCTTGAAGGGAATCGTTTATTGGAATTCGGGTTGCCGAGCTATCGGATCGGAGGGATCGAGAACGACTGCGTTTAAAACTCGAGTGAGATCGGATTGGGGCAGGGCTCCTTCGGGTATGACCTTGGATTATCAGGGGATGTGAAATATTTCCATCCACATTAAATTTTTCTTTGGTCATTGAGAGCTGGCCAATTGATGAACTTGTTTCTGGTGGATTGGTTACTAGGAGGCGACCGGCACTTGATAGGTCAGGTACAGAAGGGGTGTTAGTGGGACATCGGATTTGGGTATGTGGGTACTTTGTGCGTGTTTTCTTGGGAGCGTTGGAACTGTAAGGGCTATTAATGTTATTTGTACCCTGATTGTACTGTCGTTTAGTTGTAGGAGCGTAGTTGTATGGTCCTCCCGAGCTGTCTCTAAGGGGACTATCATCTTCTAATTTCAAATGGAGTAAATCGTTCCTGAAATATAAAAAAAAAACGAGAAAATTCCATTAAGTCATTGACAGAAGTTCTGGTTTCAGCAAATAAAACTTTGTCTGGAGTATTTATTGTCACTTAAGCAATGCACGATAAACTTACTTAGAGCTGAGATGAAAATAATCCACGGGAATATCTGCCATCAGGCTGAGGTAGAGGCTTGGCTCGGCTGCTTCCAGCATTGTTTCTAAAAAGCGACGAAGTTCTGTAAAGTTTGGTCGAGAAACTGGAGATGTTCTCCAACATTTTTTCATTAGGGCATATCTAGAAATCACAAAGAAAATTCAGGACTTATCAGGGAAAGTTTCTTGTGAGGAAAGTAACTAAGTAAGGAAAAATTTTTTAAGTACTGCAACTATTCACCAAATATTGAGTTAAAAT
>JABASL010000227.1:0-22229 GCA_019775825.1 Neanura muscorum | reverse complement strand
CATTTCTCCTAGGCTGTGCTAAAAATATTTACATTACTACCAATCTTGACCCTGGTAAAATGGGCTTCGTAAAAGTGGCAAGTGCTTCTGAATCTGTACCCTCTATTCTATCTGGATTGTATAATCTAGAACTGTCATGGAGAGAAAGTCGTCAGGATTTGATGACATTTCAACTCATTAGGGAGAACTAGATTTCTAATTGGTGGAAGTTAGAGAGAACTTATATTCTTCTCAAGGGAATCTACTTGTTTACTACTACAGAACTATTATTTTATCCTACTTTTATTACAACAAAAGGCTTATCTATACGTCTCAATCTATGGAAATTTTGACTCTTTAGTTAAGTTGAATGAGAGAGAGAGACGTGGTTGAGTAATCAAGGGAAACAGAAGACTTTGCAAATTCCAATTGCGAATAGTTGTAAGTTAGTGAGTGGTGTAATTGACTTTGCAATTTACAATTTGAAATTTACAAAGTTTCATTGGTTGGTTCTTCTGATTGGGCAATTGAAATTATAAGGCTCAATGCACTTTAGTGCCACCACAAACGGCACGACCCAGCTGCAGCAGCATCATGTAAACAGGGAACAGGATCTAGAAAATTAATGCTTTTGCGTATTATCTTTTTACACGCTCAAAAGTGAGACTTAAGGCATTGAAACGGGTTGCACTGTTTCGTTTCGAACGTTTATGCCTTCAAGGATTTTACGACTTTACAATTTAAGTAACTTTCCCTAACAACAACCTTGAGAAAGGACAAATAGGTATATGCTCGCAGAGAGATTAATTGGAGTGAATGAGAATTAAATTGCAGTGTTGCGATTTCAGCTTGGAGTACAACACAAAAGTGCAATCATCTGCATATTTTGAATTTACAAGATGGCAGATGGATGATTGTGCAGAGATTCATATCACTTGTTTGTGATTTTTGTTTTTGCAAATTGCAAGGCTTGAATCGACGAGAGTGAGTGAGTCAATGCCACCGCCCGGGGGAGGGAGGTGAAAGTTTGTGTAATTTGTGGATCAAGGCTCTTTGGATGGACCACTTTTTAAGTGCAAGTTCTGCGAAACTATCGGAGGCGGAAGATGGAATTTAGTTCCGGGTCGAATACTGCTCAAGGGAAAATTGTCCCTTCAAACTTTGTTTTTCGGTGGTTCGGAGCATCCTAAAGGATTTCCATCCCTTAATGTAGGGATGCTTACCTTTTATTTTCCCAGGAAATTAGGAATGTAGCGAACACTTTTCCATTAAGAGACGTTTATTTCCAAGGTTTAAGTGGGTACTTAGAGGCCGTTGGAATGGACATTGTTTAAATGTTCAGTTCGCTGCTGAAAATGGATTTTGATAAGAATAAGGAGCCAAGCTCGTGATGCTATCCTCTAGTCTTCCTCATCCTCGCCGACTTGAAATCGGAGACTGCGGCTATAATGGCGGAATCTTCACATGAACTTATAATAAATTATGTCAATCCGGCAGTACGCAAAATCAGAATATGTGCCTACGGTGGTCCGATATAACCAATACACCGGCACATTTGTGAATGGCGATTCTATGAGTTGTTCGCGAAATTGTGAGTAAAAAAAAAAGTTAGTCCGCAAAAATGGTTCATGCTGATGTTCGAAATATGTTCCACACTCGTAATGCACGATCATGTAAAACAGTAAACTGAAATCACGGCAATGGGAAAATTAAGCCATGTCGAAGAAAATACATTGAATGCAAGTTTAATTTGGCATTCGGAAGGCTCTTAAGTTTATTTGATTTCATCTTTGAAAATTATTCAAGAGTGCAGGTGCGTCTGATTGTGGGATTGACACCGCTGACGTGTTGATTTAGTACAGAATGAATTAAATTGACAGACGGCTTCACATTTGTCAACTATTGCTTGCTACTACTGCACTGCCAAAACTCGACGAATTGTTGGCCCGGATTCTTCTCGGGATTTTATTTTAGCCTTCCCAGGGTTCGTGACCCAGTTTTATTTTGCCTTCCTTCCACACACTTTGCAAAAGGGGTTTTTGTCAAGCCCCTTGTTCTCCCCATCTAATTGTCAAGATGGATAATAGAAATAGATTGGACTTGGATATTGTGATGAGCGTGGCGACAGACATGAGAGTAACCGTAAGGAAACCCTTTGAAATGCCCTTCCCCCAT
Source organism: Neanura muscorum (assembly GCA_019775825.1). NCBI lineage: Eukaryota > Metazoa > Arthropoda > Collembola > Poduromorpha > Neanuridae > Neanura > Neanura muscorum. The sequence goes on along the minus strand of JABASL010000227.1, from coordinate 20,075 downwards.
TTCTTTTACGACGAGTATTATTTTATGATCCTTCCAAGGAGTTCCAACTTAGCCCAAATTATTCACAATTATAAATTAATGCTTCATTGTTTTCTGAGGTAACTCTAGGAACGAGTTCCATCAATCACTAATAAGAGGAATAAACAAATTCAATTATCTTATACTTTCTAATGACCATGATTATAACTTGATTGCATTTGATTCAAAGGAATGTCAAACATTCCTTAGAAGTCAAGTGTCAATTCAGCTTAGCAGTGAAGCCTTTGGACAAGTACCTGGAAGTCAAGTACCCTGAGAAGGAGTCCTTGAAGCCATAAGTATCACTTAAGCGGGTGTAGGAAGTGCCAAATACTGAGAATATTAATGTTGAGTGCTGTTGTGCCTGGAAATGGGGGCGGGGGTCCGGAGATGGGGACAGGGCTCCTGAGTGACTATGACATTCGTTATGGAACAGCGAGTCCACAGGATGGTGTATTGATGTCATGGGACCAAGCAATGGCTTACGGTCACGTCCAGTCAACTGACGACTGTACTTACTACGCACCTCCCTCACATCACCAACATCACCACCATGATGCTTACTACTTAACCTCACCGCCCCCATCAGACCTCCACCACCAATATGTCAATATGGAGTATGGTAAGAATCAAAATGATCAAACTCAAATCACCTAACAAGAAACAAAAAAGTATTTTCTAGCACCCACTAACCTATCGATTTGTTCCTGCCAGTTCGCAGTACTCTTAAAACTTTTGGAAATTTTCATCAACTTTTGTTGATTGAGAAGATCATAGAACTTATGCTACTTAATAAGGCTCTCCAAGTTGTTCCCCATCTTTCTCCAGTAGAGATGATAGATGAAATTGTGTGGGCCGAATTTACTAGAACTTAAAGGCATTCTCCCTTGGTGATAGTGAGGCATGAGTTGATTCACTAGGTATGCGTGGGAGTACTTGTGCCTAGATTGGACTTTTTTGTGTCTCCTGAACCTGTTGTTGAGCAGCTGGAGAAAGCATGGAGAAAATGGTGTGCGGGTGGAACATTTTGATTTTGAATGGGAGGAGGAGGTGCATCTGCAGCGAAAGCGATGTAAGGTCAGAGTCCAAGCAGCAGCTGGAAACTGCGGGAAGTGGTCCCCGAGGCGTAGGTGGTATCAGAACTGCCACTCCTTTCCCTTCAAACACACGCTAGCACTGCTAACTTTCACTTTAGCGAAACGTTGTTTCTCCACTTCCTCATGGCTTTCACTGTTGATGGGGATGCAGAAAGTTAGAATTGATTTCTGGCTGTCTAGTGCTTCTCTTGTTACATCCCCCAACGAATAACGTCATTACATCATTTTCAACAAACTTTATTAACTCATGGAATCGGTCTCGAAGAATATAAATGGAACCCATACGAATGTAGGTTGCAGTTGATTTTTTTTTCAAAATAACTTTCTGATTCTAATCAGAGAAACCAAACAAGACTTACAATGCAATTCGATGGAACTGAAACAAGAGGTGAAAACTTCGTTTCGCAGGATATTCCAGTACTGCCAATTATGAAAAGTTAATACATAATCATTAGTCCACCCTTTGTCGCCGTCCAGGAATTCCGTAAAGTCCGTTTCATTTTCATATTGCTGGAATATTTGGCCCCAAGTTGAGGATCGGGTTGAAAGTTTANTGAAAAGTTAATACATAATCATTAGTCCACCCTTTGTCGCCGTCCAGGAATTCCGTAAAGTCCGTTTCATTTTCATATTGCTGGAATATTTGGCCCCAAGTTGAGGATCGGGTTGAAAGTTTAGCCTTCGTATGAGCAATATTAAACATCAACTTTACAGTTCATTCATCATTACCTACCTGCTTTGACATTTTTTTTACTGATTCATGCTTACCTATAATTCTTTATTAAATTTGTATATGGTTGGATATTTAAGTTTACTAGACTTTCGAAGCGAGTCGAGAGGTGTAGATGTCGATAATTTGAGAAACAATCGTCCTTTTCTATTTTTTGAGCCGTATAACTGGATGACATTCAATTGAAATTGAAATTAGAAAATCCAAAATTTAGCTAATTGCTATTTCTCCTCTGTGCCTTATACCCTTACTTTCATTAATTTGGTGGTTATTAACAAAACAAAGTCTTGTCCTTCCTCAATCTAAATCTGTTTCTCATTTTGGTCACACACTGAAGCACATAAGCTTTTTTCTAAATGGTTGTACTTGATATTAGTTGTTCCTTGTTTTAAAAAACCTTGACGCATATTTAACTGCTTAAAAGTTGTTTGTAAAGTTAATATGATTTTCATGAATTTTTATACATAGTTGTTGAACCAATATTCGATCAGAAATTGCAATTAACTTTAAATGCTTTGTTGCTTTTTAGGAATGACAAGAGACAATTTTCCTTTTATTGCCTTCAATCCTTTGCTTGGTGGGAGCCTTGGTTGTCAAATGCTTTACGTTCCCAGTGATATAAAAACATTAGTTACAAGGTCAAAGGCTCAATTGTTCTGTTTTTCAATACAGGTCCGATGACAGTTCCGTTGGTGTCAACCAATTCCAGTCCACCGATTCCATTGCCAATGCAAGTTCCACCGGGACATGTTGTTCAGCAAATTGTGGATGAAAGTGGGACTCTCCGTCATGTCATTGTCTCTCATCAACCTCCTTTGATGCCCATACCCTCATACGTAAGATCACATCACACTAAAAAATCAGAGAAAAGCCGGCTTTTCTCTGCTAAAAAATAAACCATTGTAAGTGTAACCAACCAATGAATGTAAATAGCGCAGCGATTAAATTAACAGTTAATATTTACACGATACTTTAGTATAACGTACATTGAAAACATTTCCGAAAAAAGATAGGGAAAATACGAATAGGAATGCGCGATGCGGACGCCAATATATGGACGTAATGTTGTTACTTTATATTGAAAAAGTAGTTTTGGATCTGGAAGAATGGGTCACAGGTCACATGAAAGTTCTTGACCTCGATGAGACAGACAACTTTTACTGAATATCAATATCATTTTTGCGATTATGAGAGAATGAATGGTATCACGAAAGTGGTAGCCACTTCCGGTCAAACCAATGTCCACATTTTGTGCTCCAGAACCTGTGGATTCCATATCTGTAGTCACAATTGAAATTGATTCAGTGGTTCGTGGCGTTATTGAGGCGTGGTAGCGGACAGACAGAAAGGACATTCCTATATAGGGAGTTAATAGCTACGTCAGTAACAACAGTTTCAATGAAATATGAACCAAGCAACGAACCTTGTAGTTTCAAAATAGAATTCTCAAGAAATCAATTACTTTAAGCCAATTGAGCTTCTGTTTTAGAATTCATTTGAACAGAACAAAACTCTTTGGAGGAAATGAAACGATAGAATTCGTAGAAAACAGGATATTTTTGATACTCAAGAAGCGTATGTTCGGAGCCGGAACGCGTGTAGCCATTTCCCTATAGAAAGTCGTTGCCTCCAGTGCATTCATTTACACGCTTGCGCACGATAATTTTGAAATTGGTCATTACTAGGATAATTTTTGAGGGTAAAAAGCTGGTTTCAATTGTTATGGTTAGCCTTACCTCCACTGTGGAGGTGTGGTGAGTCGTACAGCATGAATTTAAAGGGAAGGATTCACCTGTTGAGAGCAGTTTTTAAATGGTAGTTGGATTCAGAATCAACCAAGGCAAAATTTAGTTGTTTTCAAGGTAAAGGAGAAGGCCGTTGAACTCCGGAGATCAAACACACATTACACATACTTGGCCAAACGAGATGTGGGAAACAATTGTAAGAGAGATTTTGTGATACTTCCTTTGATGAAAATTTCTGATTTCTCTCTCATTTGAAGAACCAGGCAACATTCAGGCCCAGTCTACATTTTCAAATAATTCTAAAAATTCTGTTCTGGTCCTTCGTCTTAATTTCGTAATTTTTTTTTTGTAAAATTTAATTTTGACGGCAATGGATAATGATCTGGTCATTCTCGCTTCTTAGTTACGACTCAGGAGATCCTTGATAAGCCCAATTTCGCCATTTGGGCATAATTTATGCAAAATTTTTCTATTGTTAGGCAATATGAATCCCTTTAACTATGACGTCTAACTGGGTTCATTTTTTACACATGTCAACGTTTCTAACGGGCTTCCTCGCGACTCGTGCATGATGCACGACAACAACCGTGAATAACTAACAAACTGTGAGGCCTCATCTTACTCCGCAAAGTTGATAGGACAGGTTGATGACAACTAACAATTAAATTCCAGCAGTTGTCAGTCATTCCAGAATTCACTTAATTTAATGTTGAATGTTGTTACTATCAATAGTAACAACATGTTGTTCAGATTTTTGAGAATTGGCCAACTGACTTGATTTTTAAAAAAAAGTTACAGAAATCATGGCGTGTGATTCACTGAATTGATGACCTTTTAATTTCCGTTAATTGCGTATCAAATGGGGCTGAACAGCCTGGAAGGCTTTGAATCTGGCTATTTTGTAGAGCAGAATTAGTTATATTTGTCTTTCGATCTCTGACGTCATGACTCAAGAGACACTGGACAGTTTCTGCCAATGGGCGAATGGGCCGATGCGAGGTTTAGAATTGGAGAACGTAGAGAAAGTACAAAATCATGATAAATTTTTAATCCCTTTCTCTTCGTTTCTTTCTGTCTATTCTAATTTTGTCTTTGTTTTGGAAGATATTGATTGAGGGTAGAGCTGTCTTTAGTTTAGAAAATTCCAGGTCACGGGGTAAGCTCTAAAACTCTTGGAAGATGTTGATTGATGGTTGTATTAAGCTTTAATTCGTCTGAATTTCGTGAGAATTGAGTACGGAACTAGGGGGTGTTTGATTGGTGGGGAAGGGTGAAGGTTCTGAATCCAGCCACTAAAAATATTCTAGTAGGATAGTGTCGAGGGGAGTCTATGATAGATTCCACCATCTATTCTTGCAATTAGCTTTCCACTAACTGTAAATATGGATATACTGGCTAACTCAGTATCTATTTCACTACCAATGCCAACTCTGCCACTACTCTCTGATGTTGGATGTGTTGGCAAGACTTTAAACTTGACTGAATTTGAGGGCAGTCAATAATAATTCACAACTGGACTCTTTTATTGAAAAGTCTCAACTTACCAAATGGTGACTATTTGTCCTCATTAGCAAGTGTATTGTGAAAAACTGAGGATACAGGTGTCAGAAATTTAGGCCATATTGAGACTCAAGGACATGGGAAGCGAAAGAGAAGAAGGTCAGAGGTCACCTTCGCCAATGACAAGTCCAGCTTCTGCTCTAGCTGCCGACGCAGAAGAAATTATAAAGAAATTTATTTTGGGGAATTTGAATAATCTTCAAGGCAGAACTCCAGAAGTTTCTGTACAAGAAAATGTAGGACTGAAAATTTTGCTGAAATTACACTTAAAATATCTTTGGTTATAATTGCGCTTGATTTTTCAGTGTTCGAGATTTGACATAAGAAATTCTTTTGGTTTTTCAGGGTGCTGGCAGCCAAAATCAACCTTATTTTTCTCCAGGGCCTTACCCTCCTTTTGGCCCAATACAAGGTGGTTGCGGAATGCACTCCAGTCAAGGTATTTGAATTTCCCAAGGAAATTAACTTTCTTGATATATAATTCGGAACAAACAGCTGAATATTGAATTTGATGTTGGATAGGTCCTACCCCACCGCCTATGGGAGGATCTTACGGAATTCCATCATCTTACAAGGATGAACGAGCTCAACGGCAGTACGTCAAGCTTCGGCGGAAGGTTGAGCAGAAACCTAGAGACGCCCAACTACCCAATCATTTCCATCAGAATGGAGCTTACAACAATCGAAAAGGTAACAACTTAATTGTCTTCAATGTCCGTTGAAGATGCCGACTAACATATTTTTAATCTATAACGCAGTAGAGGGCGGTTATAATAATAACAACAATAGTCGACGTAATATTCCTAATGGAACGTCGAAGATAAACGGAGGGGAAGAAGAAGGAAGCGTTGGGAGCACTGGAAGTGTGACATCAACGGGAACACAGGATGAAGAAGAAGACGCCCGTCTTTTAGCTCTGTCGGAAATGCTTTCTTCTATTGTTCCTCCAACTGTAAGTTAAAACATTTTCCAGAATATTTCAAAGTGAGAGTTCCACGCATTTGATTTTCAAAACTTTGTTTCTAGGTCTCGGACATAACTCGTCAGAGCGCCTTCATCAAATGGAGCATTCCAGATCGTTGGACTGAGACTGGAGAGAACAAGTACTTGGAATTTGATATTTCAGACAATGATTTTCGATATGAAGTCTTAATTGGAGATCACTCTCGACCTGACAATCGCTTCAAGCCGATTTTTTGTGGAACTGCCCTATCCTGTCGTGTTAAGGATTTGAAACCTGGAACCAGCTATGGCATTAGCTACTGTGCTATGCTCAATGACGTCAAGGGTAACACTACTGCCCCTGCTGTCTTTACAACACTTCCTGGAGAACCAGATCAACCACCTTCTCCTCGCGCCATCACTCGAAACCGGAACTCACTCACTTTTAAATGGAGTGCACCTAATGACAACGGCTCTAAAATCAGTTGCTACCTCCTGGAGTACGACGAAGGAAAAGGCGGAAGTCACTTCGTCGAAGCCTATCGGTTAGTACTGATAATTTTTTTCTATATAGGAACCTAATGTTCGCTAAGTACGTTATAACTCCCATCGTGGCTTTTAAAACAGGGGCAAGAACAAACAGTGCACGGTTTCTAAGCTCCAACCGGCTTACTCTTACCAATTTAGACTTGCGGCCATTAATGAAATCGGGCAGAGGTATGTATGCTTGATACGACAGATCTCTCATTCATGGAGAGTTCATTCACGAGCACAATAATAAATATTGTAATGACTATTTTAATTTCCAGTCGGTTCAGCCCCACAACGCCAGTGATGACGGCTGGAAGTCCACCAGCTCAGCCAATGCCTCCAACTTTGACTGAAGCTGGAGTGACGTACTTGACGGTAACGTTCATTGAATTTGTACGTCATGCTTTCGACACAATACTTAATTCAGTTTTAATTGCAGCTTGAGTGGAAGGGACAACCTTCCGATGAGGAGTATTCGCTGCAGATGGAGGATATTGACAGGTAAAAATTGCCTGAATGCGTTAAGAAGATCAAACCTAACCTAAACCTAACCCAATCCAGACTTACCCGAAATAGTAAAATCAGTCATGTGGATTCTGATGACGATTAAAGTATTTTTTCTTCTAATTTTCAGTGGTCATGGGTATTTGGGGGCTTACAACGGAAATGCACCGCACTGTAAGTTTACATTTACCAATGTGCTCTTTTCGAGAATCACGTTAATTTTATTTCTGGTTTTTGATTTGAAGAATCGGTGTTACTTAGTGAGATACGACTGTTTCGTTTATTATATAAAGACGTCAGTTCACTAAACTTTTTAACCGAAAACGATTACTTCAAAACTGAAACGAGCAATCTTAATCCTGAACTTCGAGACTTAGATCCGAGGTGCCTTGAGTTGAGAATTTTGATATATAATCATATCTTCATATTTTTAAGGTACTTGCATTGGACTCAAGAGATACACCGAGTACAAATTCCGTGTCAAATCCTACGTAAGGAAAATCAGAAGATCAATCAATTAGTTAGTCTCTTTACAATAATTCAAACATCTAACTGCGAATGACTTGTTGATTTTTGTAGAATGGAGAAGGGCATTCCAAGTGGTCTGAAGAAGTTGTACTGAGAACCTTACCAGATCGACCACAACCGCCGCACAAACCAACCTTGAAAGGGAAAACGCACTCTTCTTCTTTCAAAGTCAAGTGGGAACCTCCGCAGGATCAAGGTAGGACAGAGTTCTGCAATCCTTAATTGCAAAAGGAGTTTAATTACGATTGAATTAAAATAATTAAAACTCCTTAAAATCACGAATATTCATTAGTTCTATTTGTCAGTTGTTGAATACTAGTTAGTATATAGTTTTAATTTTTTTTAAACTTAGGCGGTGTACCTTTGACGGCCTACTCGCTTGAAATTGACCAAGGAAAAGGTTATTTTGAAGAGATTTATCGCGGAGCTGAGACTGAGTTTTTGGTAGACAAATTGTCGCCTGGAGAATCATATCCGCTGCGAGTCCTTGCAATAGGTCCGGGAGGAGAGAGTGATCCAAGTGAGCCTTGCGTCATTACAACTGAACCTGTCTGCCCTGGGAAGTGTCACATTCCACGGATAGTTGGGAAACCGAAATCCAATTCCGTCCATCTCAAATGGAGTAAGTCATTAGGAAATGAATTTACTCCTTATTTCCGAATAAAAAGTTTTTAAATTCTTTCCTTCACCAAAACACATTTCTGCGCATGTGGATAAATCAGAAATCTTTATGGCGTCCATTACGGTTTTCCAGGTTCTCCTGAATGGGATGGTGGGAGCCCTGTAAATACCTTTGAAGTTGGATGCACAACTCCGGACAATTTAACGCAACCAGCGTACTGTGGGAAGGAAACATCTTGTTTCGTGAATGGTCTTCTTCCCGGCCGGTCCTATTTGTTCCAAGTTAAAGCGTATAATCGAATAGGTGCTGGCCAATGGTCGGACCCACTTGAAGTTATCAGTGGAGCTGGCTCACCAGATCCTCCAGCTGCTCCCAAAGTGACACCCAAATCTTCCCACTCTGTTCTCGTTTCCTGGATTGAACCACTCAACAACGGCTCTGCGGTCACAGAGTACAAGCTTCAAATGGCAGCCCTCATCTCTCAGCCTCTATTACCTCCTTCCGCTTCACCGCCACCTTCGCCAGGCTCCGGTGACAATTCTACGACCGAAGGTTCCTCCTTCGAAGAACTGCCACTCGATGATAAGGGGAAAGGGGATGGATTCCCAGATACATCGGCCCTTATGTCGACTGTGTCGACTGACACAACGGTCACTCAGGAACAAACAGAGGTCGTGTCGACATTTAGTCAGGTTTACTTTGGTCCAAATACATCCTGCGAAGTCAAGACTCTTCAGCCTGCTTCTGTGTACCTCTTCCGACTTCAGGTAAATAACTGTTCTATGCATTATATTTTTGAAAACTTTTATTTTACGCTGCCATATTTTATGCTGCGTAGGCATCCAATTGTGCCGGGTGTAGTGAGTGGTCTCCTGTGACAACGCACACCATGCCTGCTTCATCGCCGAACCCTGTGACTCAAGTTGAAGGAATTCCATGTGCTTCTTCCATTGTGCTGAGTTGGGCTGTTCCCTCTTCAAATGGATCACCAATTTTACATTATAACCTCATGGTAGGAGAATCCTTACTGGTGGCTTACAGTAATTCGTATACGTTGGATAATCTCATGCCCGACACGCATCACAAGTAAGCCTAATCGAACAATTAATGGTTAAATTACTGTACATCTAATGTGATTAATCAAAACGTTCCTTCATTTTTTTTTGTAGAATACGAGTGCAAGCTGTAAATTCCGTGGGCCCAGGGCCATTTTCCTCCATCTTGAAAGTATCAACGAAGCCACTGCCGCCGATACCTCCAAAGTTGGAACTTGTTGCCAGTGCTCACTTTTGGATGAAGGTAATTGACAATTTCATTTACTTTTATTTTAAATTCTAGGAGTAGGGACATACACATTTAAAAATCTATTTGTAGATTTTAAAATGTTTTAACCTTGTTATGTTCAAGTTTTGTCACTTTTATGAAAAATATGAGGAACACTTGAATGTTAGTGAGTCATTACCATTCCGGAGTGCGCTCAGTGCATCCAAGATGAAAGTGAACACCCTTATAGCAAATGCTCCATGGGGATATATTCACCCTGAACGTTGAGGCTTGAAATGCTGCATAAAATAAAGCATATTTTCTTGCATTTTTATTTGTACGCGCTTGCTGAATCATGTATTCGGGTATCGACTGATTTTTATTTTTGTTTACTTTTCAGCTGAAATGGACCCCAGAGCTTTCTCAAAAGAATGTGGAGTACATTGTGCAGGTCAGTTATATTACTTTATATTAGGTGGAATTATTATACGTACACGATTCCTAGAATAGAATATAAGAAATTCGAGCGTCAATTAATATCTTTATCAATATCGTAATCTTTTCGTTTATTTTGTGTAGATGATCAATCCATTCCAAGATGAATTCCAAGTGGTTTACCGTGGCTTGCTTCCAAATTGTAAAGTAACTCGACTCACCGAGGACACAGAGTACCAGTTTAGAATTACAGGTTAGTTAATTTAATATAAAACAGTACACTAATCCCACATCCCGTTAAAAGCTTTTTTTTACGTTCGCTTGATTTCAAATTTAAAAATCACATTAGATTAAAAAGCGGAATTTCTATGAGGTTCTACAGCTGAAAAGTGATTTCGTAGGATGATTTCAGAGTAAATTACTCGGAATTACAACTTAATTTCTTGGAACTTCAAAAATTCGGCAGTACTAATTTACGAAATTCGATCGCCGTAATTCTTGAACCGATTTTTATCGGCTTTCTTGGAATTGACCTGTGGGGATAAAACACTTAAATCACAAATATGATATAAGATATAATAATAAATATAATATAGATATAACAATTTACTTTTCTAAATTTTGCACACCCTCTTAGGCATCAACTCAGCAGGACAGGGACATTTTTCCGATTTATTTCGATTCTCAACTCTCAAAGCACCACCACCTCAAGTCAAAGGTAAAAATAAATATAAATTCATACAAACCGAATTAAAAAAAAAGAACAGCAAAACAAAAATCTTAAATTGTTTTATTTGTTTCTAAATTCCCAGGTTTGAAGGCTACTTTGGAGAAGGATCTTCAGCTCCATAATTTCGAGTGGTCGGATGTCAATTGTAGTGGGACTGTGATTTACCAATTGCAAGTAGCCAAGAAAAAGGATCAAGAATTTAAAACTGTAAGTTTTTTAAGTAAACAAGTATGGAAATCAAAATGCCATTTTTTGGCAATCCCCAACCAGACTGCTACAAATTATAATTCTAATATCCTGTTTCTAATTATTTAGATTTATCGTGGAGAAACGCGGAAAGCATCCGTTAAATTTGAGGAGTTAGATCGTGGCGTCGACTTTGCTTGCCGTGTTTGTGCTATTCGAACTGTAGAAGACGGGAATCATTTGATAGGGACTTACTCCACTGTCATTTCCTTTTACAAATCCATTCCTAGCTCTTGAATCACAAGCATCTTCCTCCAGGTCACATCTTTCCTCTACTTTCACTTCAAATCTATCAACTACAGCTCAAGTAAGTACATACAGAGTAGTTCAGATTGAGAGAAAATTGGTGTTTGGTGTATGCGATTCATCAGCACACTCTTAACGATTTTATAACGCTAATCTAACTCCTTATTTTTATTTTCAGGTTTTGGAAGAGAAGATGAACAGCATCAGCTACGAGAGTAAAGTTGGACTCATGGCAGTAATTGCCCTAGTTATTCTCGCCTTCGTCATCTCCCTCATCACTCATCAAGTCGTTTCCTGAAATCCAGCTACGAATCAAAATCCTCCATCCCTTCAGAAGCTTCAATTCCTTTCACATTTTCTCCTTGTCCAAACACTTTATCGTTAATTATTAGTGAGTCAGGAAGTCAGTCAATTCAGTTTAACTCTTCACTCATTTACCAAATGCAAACAAACGAGCAGAAAATAACAATCGGGTTTTTAAGAATTATTTTTATAGACCTCACTTTTATATTGTTGTATCTCCATTCAGGGCTTAAATCAGAAAGAAAATGCAGAAGATGCGTGACTGAGTCTCCAGAACAGTTATGCAAAAATTGAGATGATTGTTGTGATAAACCAGAAGAAAAGTTGGCGCATGCATATTTTTCATACCTCAATCCCTCCCACAAAGCCGTTGTAGTGGCTGTGGCAGCGGTAAGCGTAAAGGGAGAATAAACCGCGGATTTTTTTTTGTATAAACGGGGATTTGAATGCCGAGACCCTTAATTTATTTGGAGCTTTAATTTGTAACAATTTAGAACAATTGGAGTGTAATTAATTGTGTTGGTTAAGTTTCACTCAATCATTTTTTTTTCTCTATACAATTACTGTGATTAATGAAAAAACAATTGAAATGAATCAATCATTAGTTCTAGACTCATCGTTTTCTCTTTTTCCATTAATTACCCTCTTAATTATTCCCAGGTGCTAATGAATTAATGCAAAAAAAAATCTTGTAGGCTAATTACTACCTGTAACTAACTAGTGAGGCTAAGTTATTTTGGCTTTCAGATTTTACAGATCTATGACGAATGTAAACGGGCGCGCACAGAAAGACTTGATGGTGTTTTCTAATTAGTTAATCAATCAATGTTAATTAATCAATGTTGAATTGTGAAAGATCATATTTTGATGCGAGTGTAGATGAGTTATAAAATACTTAAGGGAAAGGAAAATTATTATCCAGGGCTTTTTTTGTGAGTTGTAATTTTGCGAAACCTAATTGTATAAACGTTAGCATTGTAATCCGGTGCTTCTCATCATTTTGTACGTAACAAAAGGCAAAGAATTTCTAGGAAACCTTCCTGAATTTGTTACTACAGTTTTGTCGAAGGAAAATTGATGAGCGTCCTTTGCAATTTTTTGTTTGATTAACTTGTGCATGGAGAAAAGTGGCGAATTAAGGATGACGTTAAGATAATACTTCTTTTTATGTATACATACATCCCTTAATGGTCCGAAAGGGCTTAAATCTACAATTTAAATCATTTGTAGCCTGTAAACTAAATAATTAGGAAAACTTAATAAGTCTGCTTAGAATCGTAAGAGCGTCGTCGTATATATTCATCAAAATGTAACCAGAATTATTACAACAAATCTATTTCGAATTTATTATTAAACACTTCAAATTCAGAAGAATTCCAGGTTAGAAATCTAGGAATTTTGCAATTTTTTTTATATAGTTAATTTGTAATGTCAATTCTGATGGCATATTTCTTTCTAAAAATGTTGAGGCCAATTTCCCCGTAAATAACAACTGTCCCGTTTTGAAAATACTTGAAACGGCAATTATAAGTGATCAGAGATTAGATGTTACACGTGTTTTGACGAGCATTAGAAATCACGCCAAAATTGTGATATATCGTCGCAAATATTGTTGCAGTTTTGGAGAGCGTTATCAAGCTTCAAAATTTACGAACTCCTGAGTTAAGTGCTTTGAGAACGGTCATACGACCAAAATAAATATCACACTGGGGAATCAGGCAAAGGTCAAAACACTTCACCGGTTCAGCGTCAATTCCAAACTCCAAATCCCATAATGGAAAGTGGCTGAAAAGAGCATCATCATTTTCAAGTGTTTCAATTTTTTTTAGCCTCCACCCTCGTGCCTACACTGATTACGTACGAACGCCAATTATATTTTTTGCCTGGCTTTGCTAAATATGTTTTGAGTCATTTGACAGGAATGATTCCAGACAGGAGTGCTTATCCAAGGAGTTTAGATAGGAAATTAGTACTTAAAATATGGCATCATCCAGTTTAGAATTTAGTTAAATTGTTCACCAACTTATTGCCAAACGGTGTGAATACATTTATTCCTTTACAACGGCCTTCCAACGAATTTTAATTGATTTTCTGTTAAGGGGTCCTGTTTAGAACAACTAAAAAAGTTTTAAGGGATCTAGGGACACTAAACCTTCATTTTAGCGCTTCCGAAAAATGGGTCAAAACACTTTTGCGGATGGAACGACTCCAAGCATTTGTATCGTCGGCGCTGGGTAAGTTACTTACTATGATGATAATGCTTGTTTGATTACTGCAGAAAAGTTCCTTGGAAATTCGCCCTTGAAATTTTCTAAAATTTCTGTAATTTGACTTGTTCAGGTTTTCCGGGCTCACTGCCGCAATTAAATTGAAGACCCAATTAAAATTGGATTCATTTCAAATTTTTGATGAAAATCCGGATGTGGGTGGGACTTGGCTTGTCAACAAATACCCTGGCGTTGCTTGTGATGTAAGGTTTAAAAAATCAATGTAGAAGAAATTAATTAATCGGATAATATTAACAACGGCGAATCTTAATCTTTTACAGGTTGAAAGTCATTTGTATAGCTGGTCCTTTGAGCCTAATCCAAGTGAGTCGAAAACGATCCATTGTTAACTAAATTAAAATTTTTATGTTATTAGCTACATTCTTATGGAGTTTGGCGTTCAGTCGCTCAAAAATTAACCGACACGGTCAACGTTTTTCAAATTTTTATAAAACTAGAACTGAAAATGGTCATTCTGCTGCCTGTTAATTGCAATTCCAACTGGATAATCTAACTAATTGTTTCATTTTAGATTGGTCTCAAAGTTATTCCAGCGGATCAGAAATTTGGGAATATATAAAGAAAACGGCTGTAAAATATGACCTTTATCGTTACATCAAATTTGATTCAAAAGTACTCAAGATGGAGTGGGACGGAGACATTAACCGTTGGCGAGTGACTTGCCTCAATACAAAAACAAATACAGAATCAGAATTATTTTTTGACGTGGTCATAAATGGACCAGGCGCTCTCCGTCTTCCTTCGTACCCGAAAGAGTTCGAGGCATTTACTGGAACCAAGGTTCACACAGCCGAGTGGGACGAGTCAATTGACCTAGAAAATAAAGTTGTTGGCGTTGTCGGAAGTGGAGCATCGGCAGTACAAGTTATCCAAGAAATCGCTCCTAAAGTTAAGGAACTTCATTTATATCAACGAAAACCGGCTTGGGTAACACCTCGAACACAACACAATTTCTCAGACAAGGTAAAATGGCTCTTCGCAATTTTTCCACCAATTATGTGGCTGTATCGCTTGTATATCTTCCTCGGCAACGAACTCCTTCACTCCGCCTTCAGTTACGGTCACTGGCTCAACAAATTCAGTAAGGAATTCAATTTCAACTTTTTTATTTAAAAAAAAAATTGATTCAATATCCAATCTTAATTTCCAATTGTAGCAACTTGGTTTCTCAAGCGTGAAATTCGTGGACAATTTCCAAAAGGGGATCCAAAAGTTACCCAAATGACTCCAAATTACACCTTGGGTTGCAAGCGGATAATAAAATCTTCCGATTATTATCCTGCCATTGCGCTGTCCCATGTGAAGGTTATCCCAGACAAGATCACAAAAGTTTCAGCAAGTGAAATTGCTACAGAGAACGGACAGAGTCAGAAGCTTGATGTTCTTATTCTTGCGACCGGATTTCAAGTCCAGAATTTCTATGAGCCAATGAAAATCATTGGAAAAGATGGAATTGATGTTATGGCCTCCTGGAAAAAAGATGGTCCACAAAGTAAGTCCAGCAAAATCTGTACTTCGCTAAATTTAAATTTTTTAAGTGAATTGAGAAGCCTAATCGCGCTGTATATTTTTCAGCTTATTACGGAATTACAACTTCTATTGCACCAAACCATTTCATCCTTCTCGGACCAAACACGGTATAGTTTCATAACTATTTAAAAATCAGTTTAACAAAACCAAACCAAACAAATTGATTACTGATGAATATCTTCTCATTTGTGTAACAGGCTTTGGGTCATAATTCCGTCTTGATGATGATTGAATGTCAAGTTAATTTTATTATTCAAGTTATACGTGAAATGATGAAGAGAAACTCAAGGCGTGTGACCATAAAATCTTTAGCAGAAGTTCACTTCCAGGAAACAATTCAAGAAAGAATGAAGTCAACGGTTTGGGACAAAGGAAATTGTGACTCGTGGTATGCAAATTCGGCAGGAGTGATTACTACTCTCTGGCCTTCAACATGTACAAAGTATTGGATTGAAACAAGAAATGTAGATCATTCAAAATTTGAATATACCAATTAGTTAATCCAAATGCAAATAATAAATTTAAAATGTTTTAAAACATGTACTAGTTGAGCCTATATTTCTAATTAATCGTGAAAGAAGAAACGATAATATCAATTTATCTGAATTAAAATTAAAGTGTCAGCAGTTCTTCAATTGTCAGCAGTAAGTTCAAATTCATAAAACTACTAGGGCAGATGAAATTTTTTAAAGATTGGAAGAAAATTTAACGTCACAACTAATTTCGTTAAAGGAAATTGTAATGTGTATTTTCTTGCAAATTTCTTGACTGCTTCAAGTAGTACAGCCAAACGATTCTAAAAATCAAACTCCATAAAATCCAAAGCAATTAACAATAAGAAATTGTTTGCAGTGGAAAAACGATGATTAAAAGTGTGTTGAGACCTACCGAAATGTCTTTAAGTTTGGCACCACCGAGTGATTGTTCCACCTCGCTCGGATTGAAAGCGTCCCAAAAAAAGAAAGGTTTGACGCTTCTCGTACAGCTCTGGAACTTCATCTATTTCTGCAAACGCACCCATTAAGGGCCAAATTGGCAAAAACAGACACGACTTCCTGTAGTGACGCTGCACCATCATTCCTATGGTTTTGGAGCCGAGCTGAACTTGGGGGACTGGAAGGACTGCAATTAATCCAAGGAATCGGTAGGAAAATTGGTGAAGTCAGTGGGGAAAGGAGAGGTAAAAATTCCACTTTCTTTCAAAGGTTGAGGACCTCTCTACGAGGAGACGCCGCCGCGCCGCTCCTATTCTTGTGCCACTCCTTCCTGGAAAACAACTCTTGGAAATCTTATTTATGGTACTCATATTGTCAATTTAAGGACAATATAATTAGTTTTCATTCTTACTGAAGCATTGTTTCAAATAATTTGTTGTATGTATTAGTAAAAATGAATACTAATAGTAATTAATTATTGGCAACAACAAATAACAATTTTTTCAAAGTGAGACAAGTTTATTATAATTTCAGTTTTTGACTTTGACAATTTAATTTTTGATTTGATGTTTGCGAATTAGCTCTAGCTCATAGGCATAGGCGACTTAGTAATTAAATCCCTTATCAACAGTCTTCATAAGTGGGAAAGAGTCAGTTTCACCACTTCACACCTTTGACAAGTGTCATCTTAAATATCCCATTCCTGGAATCATTAGAAATCAATACCCTGCCTCATAACTGATACTGACACAATTATCCATTCAACCAATTTATTAATCCAAACCCAATTAAGTCAAAGTTAATCAATGGGCACTTAACTCAAAACTGTCACTTCGAAGGCCAGTGTGTCAATTCTACGCTTCAAAGCAAGCATCATAATCTCAAAGAAAAAAAAACTATCGTAAACATAAGGATATGAACGGTTCCATTCTCATCCATTGTTAGCACAGCTGGTTCAATTAAAAAATTTACAATTCAGTAGTTAGGGTGTTTTAGTATGTTTGTTTTCAAAATGCACGCTATTTCCGAAATTATAGCCAATTAAACATGATTAGGAAAATGTGTTCAAATGTCTTAAGAAAAATTATCTATTTTGGTTAAACAAAAAATAACATAAACGTTCACTTATATAAAAAAAAANCAAAAAATAACATAAACGTTCACTTATAAAAAAAAAATGTCATTGTTCAATCGTTTCAGAATCATTTGCAAAATTCACGCTTTAAAAAATTGCCAGTTACAACAAAAAGAAATATGCTGGCAAAAAGTACGTTTCTACAGAGAAGCCATTCTCATATCCAGGATCACAGATCAAAGGCTTAATTTACATTAATCCACTAAACCCAATAACCATTTTTAACATCTATTACCAAATTAGTATTGGTCACGTCTTTTATATGAAACAACAAAAAGAAAGTAGGAGCGAAATTAGATTACTTCAAAATATTTTTTGCAAATGTTGCAAAACCTAAAAATTAACATAAATTTAATTTTGGAAAGCCAAAAACAAGCTCATCCCCGATTCCTGATTTTCAAGGAGACTAAAATCACATTTCAGGATTTTAAACTTTGCACATTTGCACAATTTGTTCTGTTAAAATGAAGCAGCCAACCCAATTTCAATTACAAGGTACAATTTTCCGTTAACATCCTCTGTTGATTAGCGAGGAGCAGAAGCTTCCCTAATTCTCAATTTTTGCAAATTCTCATTCATGATTAATGCCCGTGTCCAAATTTGCAAAACGTCTAAACTAATTTCTTTGCGATGCGAGTATAAAATAAATTATTTAAAAGCTAAACTTATTAAGAAATTAGCAATTTAAATTAATTGTAGTATTATAGTAGCATGGAGTCTTCAAATCCGAGGCGCTGATGGGATCAATATAATAAACTTCCCGTATATCCATCCACTAATGGAAGTCTTCCACGGGAACAATGCCAAGGGACATACGGCAGCAGCACTTAACAGCGATTGGATATCATCAGACTTTTGGAGTGGACCAACTGACATTTTGGAATCTTCAGAAGGAATTTGCGGGAGAATGAGCATACATAACAATTGTTGTTAATATGAGGAAATGCAGCAGCGGGGTCAACACTTTTGGCAATAAACTGTTTTGCCAAAAGTACGACAGTAACGTTGGTAGTGAATGCACACTCCTCACACAACTACGAATTTGTATTTGGATTCGATGGATTTATAGACTTGGCAGAAGTTGTCGACTGTTGCAATTGTGCCAGTGTCTCAGCACTCGCATTGGTTCTCAAAATCGTATTTTCATACTCAAGATGATTGATACGTTCCATTAATTCTGCAATACGTTCTTTCAACACTTCCACTTCCTCCCGAACTGCAAACATCAAGTGACTCTTCACCAAATCCTGAAATCAAACAAAATCAGATATAAAAAATGCATCCCTTTTCTTTATCTTTTTTTTTTTTGCAAAAGCATAGGTAATTCCATTAGCATGACCTCTGTAACATTCTTGATGCAATACGCTAATAAGCCAGAAATTCGCACATATTCTTGTGGAACATAAAGGCAGTAAACACAGCTTCACAATTTTTGCAAGCTTCATAAAATACGGAAGTACAAAAGCATTGCCTTCGTTTTTTCTTATCGAAAACTTTAGAATTGCAGTTGCCATTTCCTTTCTATGAAAACAATGGATCTATTGGCACCTTTCCTGATAAAGTGCCACTTTTGTTCATGAAAAATACAGCCGCTCAGAAAATCTACCCGTATCTCCTCCTCGCTTCACCTGTCCAACATGGGCTAAAACCCTAAAACCTTCATAACTCAGGGTCTTTGGCTGGCGAAATAATGGATATTCTTGAGTAAAAACAAGCCCGAGACAAGAGCCCTATTGTTTAAGTTCTTGACTTAATTCAAGGCCATTGAAGAGTGCTCTAAATAATAATACAGGGAAATACCGACACGCTTATACAAGCCGTATAAATTATAAATTCAATAGGGGTCGGGCTGGTAAACCTAATTCTTGCAAAATTGGAAAAATTGCAAAAACGTGATAGTCTGCTGGCAGTGAAATTGGAAAAGCATCAACCCATGCCAATTCATGATCATGACGAACAAGAGATTGCCACCGTTTTGCCAAAGTTTTCAATAACTATCTATTCTTAGTCAATTCCAAAAAATATGGTGTGAAAATATGTTTTGAAAAACTTTACAAGAAAAACGTTCTTTTCCTAAACGCCGTTTCTGGATCATGGATTCCAAGGAATATATGTATATATATCTTCTTTGCCAACACGTGTTTAATGTATTTCGTGTTCTAAAAAGCCGAAGCATAAATAAGACGCCATATACAAATCTGAATTTGATTTCTTTCTTCCATAACTAATACTAAATAACTCCAAGTAACCCTTAACATAACGTTTTTCCACAATCCTCCGTAGTGTACGGTCCGGCAGAGAAAACAAAGCAAAAACAATTTTACTGTATTTTTTATAAAGCCTCGAGTTAATTTTAAACACCTCATTTCACGAATTGTGCGGATGCAGAAATTCTTTTATTTAACTTCGCTTCAATTGAGAACTAAGTTCGGAGGATTTTGTAATCGGTAAGTGGGTGACTTAATTCACTTTTACCCTTCCATTTCCACTTAAATTATTCCGAGTGTTGAAATTAGTCTAATAAACAAATTAAAAGCTTTCCAATTAACTACAGTAATAATTAGGAACTGTCACAATGAAAATGCATGGAAAACAGTGGTAGTGAATGATGGTGGTTGGTAATGGTGATGAGTCACTCCATTTCTTTCTTCCACCTTCTTCCACCCCCTTATCTACGAATCCCTTCT
>JABASL010000226.1:0-22240 GCA_019775825.1 Neanura muscorum | reverse complement strand
GCAAATGATCACCAGGGAAATGATGGCCGGCAAATGATTGCAGACAAAAGATTGCAGGCAAAATGTCACCTACCGTTGGTGGAATTGAAGGCCTTCTTCAAATCGATATACGCAGCTTCCGCTTTACGATTTCTTTCATACATACCATTGTAGATATCCTGCGCAAAACTGATAATGCCGTTTGGCATGACCTACTAGCCTTGAAACCATGTTGAGCGTCGCTTAGTAGAGGCTCGATTAGTGGTGTCAATTTAGCCGTTAAAACTCGGTCAATGGGAGGTTGGTGATGGGAGCACTGTGATTGCGCAGTATGAGTCAGCGTATGAGTAATTTCCCTTTCCTTTCGTAAACTTATGAGAATGTTCTTTTTTTTAGAGACTGGGATTGAACACGCGGTTAATACCGAGTTAAAATAGAGACAATAAAGGCACTTAACACACTTATACATGATTTCGGCATTGATACATTTTTAATACCCCAGGTATATAATGCCAAACTCAAGATAGTAGGACCTTATCGTCGCCTTTAATTGCTATCATATCATGTGACCGATTGTAAATACTTCTTTTGAAGAAGTAGTGGTATTTGTTAACAATTTGGGATACTTGCAATAATTGTATTCTGCTACTCTCTATTTGCCTTTAACTTGTCTCTACCACTGGCAAAGAGAATTTTCACCTTGGACATGTCGTATATTACGTTTCTGAGTCACTTTATTCAGGGCGCAATTGCCATAAGAACAAGGTCAAAAGAATTATTGTCTCACATGGTCACAAGCAAGATATCCTGTAAATCACCACGACGAAAAATGGCTAACATTTGGAAGTCTCGTGGACCGGTTTGCTGCGAGTTTGAGACATGTTTGCGCTTGAAACGCAAAATTATTGATCAGTGTTGTCACATTTGTTCTGAAACAAACCGCAAGCATGCTTCTAGCAAGCGAGCAGTTATGATAGTATGTTTAGGTTAAATTTGAGGTAATTTTTGGTGCTAGAAATTCTGCACAAGTTTCTTGTGACTCATAGGGTAAAACAGAAACCAGCACACACCACACTAGCAGGTATGTGGGAAACGTATTTAATAATTAACCGTGGCCCACGACACATGCATATTTATGCAGACCTTATTCCGAAGTAGAACCTTTGAAAAAATTGACCGCATGCAAAAACCTATCCATCAAGAGACCGGAATTAGTCTATAACGCCTGCCTTGGTATGCAGTAAACAAATTGGGACCTGGATACCTTTCTGACGTACTAATACTCGGATCTAGGATTTTCCTCGAATCCACGGAATATTATAATTTGATTAAGGCTTCCAAATTTACATTTAGTTTTCAGCAAAGCAATTGGAATCACAATACTTCAAGTTGAAGTTACCGAACAAATAAGGATGCGCGAAAAAACCACATAATGCGGGCTTGGTTAACTTTGCAGTTGGAAATTGGTTTCACGTGATACTTCAGTAACAAGCTATGTTAAAGCTCAACCCGCAATTTATTTTGTGGCATTGCTTTCTCGAATTTGAGGAAATATTTTGATTTATTTGAGAAATTATTATATTATCAGAGGAGGAATTATTTGAGGAAATATTGTCGAAAAAGTTATTGTAATAATCTGGTGATTGGGCACCCGTTAATTCCTCTCAATTTCCGAAAACTGTATAAAAATTAGTTCTGTAGTTGATTCAATTATTGAACACCGGACGAAAAATTCCGATTAAAACAGGGTTTGATTGCACGTTTGCGTGGTCGAAGTTCGGGTAACTTCGATTCGAAGCCGGATTAAGCTGAAAGTCATATTGGTATATGGCTTAGCCCTTACCTATAGTGAAGTGTTTTCCTCGCGAGATGAACACCCGAATATGGGTTCCAAATGGAAACCAACAATGTCGGTAGGTGTTAAAACAAAGGCTGCAAAAATTGTTGTAGCATATGAGACCCAATTTTAGCGTTATAGGAATTCTTTTGACTCCGCAACCCCTCCCCCCCCCCTCCCGACTGTCGAGTGAATAAATAACCTTGCAATTGTTGTTTTATTTCATTATGATGATACGGACTAATAAATAATGTACGTTCCATATACTCAAAACAAGCTTTCCCCAGTTTGCTCTTAACTAACTTGCACGCTTTCTCAAGGGTAACGACTACCAGAAATCATTGAAGAATGTTTCGCCCGAAATCTGATACGCGGAGAAAATGTATTTCCTATGTTTATATAAAAACAATTTCAGAGAGTTTCCATACTAGGAAATTCAACGACGAAAAGTAACCTTATTTGAAGCCCTTTATCCCCACGCATATCACAAAGGAAAACTAAGCTGTGAAGAATTTTTTTGAATTGTTGGTCTTCAAGTCTAAAATTTATGAAGACTCATATATCATCGCCAGGGAAGGTATTTATTACGAAATTACTTTCAGGGGTACTTGCGAACACGGTTTTAAAATCACCCTGAATACACCCATGCATGGAACAATACTGTGGTTAAAACAATGAGAAACAAGCAAAATTCAATACATGTGCACATGTACAATTTTTTAAGAATGGAACAACACGACGGTAGGCGTAATGATTGTTTGTACAATTTGACTTACGAAAATAGCATCAAAACGCTCAAGCGCGGTAAATTTAGAGAAACATTTGTAGTCCATTTATGGTTACAAACATATACCGCGACTAGGGGTTGCAAACTCTAGTTTGACCAAACTCTAAACTCGAATATTCGTCCACTTTGTTCACACTCGAAACTTGATTTTGGCCATACCAAAACTCGACTAGTTATATAAAATGAGTCGAAATCGCCATCCACCAGCTGCATAGTTTNTATTCGTCCACTTTGTTCACACTCGAAACTTGATTTTGGCCATACCAAAACTCGACTAGTTATATAAAATGAGTCGAAATCGCCATCCACCAGCTGCATAGTTTTAAATCTGACAGTTTTCAGAAAATCTCTACTCTTTCTCTGAGCGCAGAGGAGCGAGAAAGGCAGGAATTCAAAAATTGTACCACAGTGAGGCAAATCCACCTCACTCACAATAAAAAGAAAAGAGACAGACGTTACTTGCAAGAAACACGTATCCGGTTCATCGGTAAGAAAATTAGCTCTGTGAAACAATTCAAACTTTTTAATTGTGTTTTGTTCTATATAAAACGACGAGGATGTCCAATAAAAGCAAAGACGTGTCAGTCCTGTAGTTCTCTGAAGTTCTCAACACTTCTAGTCTGGTTTGGAAACATTTCCTAAAAGACACGTGTGGAGCCTATATGCGAAATGCACATTTACTAATAGCTCATCCCTTATTAAGTTATGCGGGTCAACAACATCACTACATACTCATCTTAAGAGTAAACACAACATTATTTTGCCAAAAAAACGCGAGGTTTTCACAGGTGATTTTGAATTTATAAACCCTTATTGATTTACTTTTCACTTGGTTTAGGTTGGTTCCTGTCAAGTACAAATGTTTTCATAACAACCCCTTACTTACTTTCTAGAGAAATCGATTCTGTTGTAACGAGACTCCGTCAATAAGTGAATTTGTTATCCGATTGGATTTAACCGAAAATGTTGTATCTAGAATTCCTGCCGAAGATGGAATCCGATTTCCAAAATTCTGCACGTCAGAAGACATTCAAGAAAGTACAAATTACAAATCTGTATGCAATGCTGTTCATCTACAGAAAGACAAAACTAGTGCTAAGTGCTAATAAACTTTTTGATTAAAATTGAATGTAGGAATTACAAGCAGAAATTTGGTTGTTGAATTACCGATGGAATGGTAGTGTCTCCAAAGTCTCCCAATGGAATCGGAAACTTGGTAATGGCCTTTTGCTGGCAAAATCAAAAGTCACTACAAGCATCACATCTCAAAGGTGAAGGCCGAGGGTCACAAGTTTTGTGCAGTGCTTGATGAGTGGACGTCTATGCGTAGAAGGCGTTACAGCAATCTTACACTTGTATCTGACAACATGGATCTGTTCAACCTCGGTCTCATCCCATCAAAAGGGTCTATGACATCCAAAAGAACCATACAGGCGTTGGCGAGGATGTGGGAAGAGTTCAATCTCTGTCGAAGCCGACATAATTTGTATCAGTACAGATGGAACATTCGTAATGACTTGTATTGGAAAATAGTCACCAACTCTTCAACAACTGTGTTTTGCTCACGGCATTCAATTAGCAGTGATTGACGTTCTTTACCCAAAGAACAAAACTAAGGCCCCATGTACTGATTTAAACGAACTACCCGTTGAAGAAGGAGGCGAACCTGTAGAAATCTTAGAATCGGAATTTGATGAAGACGATGCAGAGGATCAATGGGACGATGCACTTGAATTTGATTATCCAAATGCTGCGGACGCCGATGACGTTTCTCATATGCTTGCTTCGCAGAACTAGTTTCCAAAGCAAGGAAAATTATCAAAAAAATTCGCAAGCCGTTAGCCAATAAAACGCTGCAAAAGTACGTGGTTTCGGGTTTTGGGGAGGCATTGGGGTTAATATTAGACGTCAAAACCAGATGGAATATTCTTTGCGCATTGTTGGAAAGATTTTGCAAGTTGAAATACTGTTTGAAAAAGGCTCTAATCGACCTAAAACTGGAAGTCCAATTAGAGGACTGGGAAAGGGAAAAACTGAATTCAACGAAGCCGCACGAAGATTTAAAAATTCAGCACTATTATCAAAAATTGCTTCTGGCGCCACCTCCTGGCACCCTAAGTACACCGGACAATCTTGAAAATGAAAAGGACGAGATCTTACGGAGGACTAATCGCTATCCCGGAGTTAAGAACATGCTAATTCAAGATGTTCTACGCAGAATTCATGACTACAATATGCAAGTGAAGGAGGAGCCCGTTCGTGTAAAAGTTATTAACAATTGGCAATTCCGGCAGTGATGCCGGAAATGTGGAAATCACGCCAAACGAATCGCAGAATTCATGACTACAATATGCAAGTGAAGGAGGAGCCCGTTCGTGTAAAAGTTATTAACAATTGGGAATTCCGGCAGTGATGCCGGAAATGTGGAAATCACGCCAAACGAAGGCATCCACAAGATTTCCGGTAGAAGGCACAGACTATTAACAGTATCTTTCCTTCGAATAATTGAATTTCTTAAAGTGAGGAAATTTCCAATAGAAATGATTCCAGAGCCACATGAAGCACTGTTTTAAGATGAGGACGCCATTCAAGCCGACTGATATACGCCACGTAAACGAGGAACGATGAGCACTTCGGGTACTGGCAGGAAGCAAGTTAGGAAAAACGCGGAACGCGTGGCCTGGGAAGACTATCATCTGCCAGAATAATTTATCAATATTATATTCAGATGTCATTTGATTCTCAAGGTTTTCGTTTTTAAGAAAATCGTTTATAAATATAACACATGTGTTTGAATTATTACTTCAAATTATTCTAGTAAGCTATCGAGGATTGTAACAAACAATTTGCGTTTCAAGCTTAAGGCTTCAGCTTTTGCTGCGTTGCAGACACTCAAAATGGCATTCAGTCCAGAAATTTTCATTTCAGAATTATCTTCAACATGTTTCGCACGCTTCGATGCTGATCCATTGTAATCTTCCACGATCTCGTACAAGTAGCGCTTTTTACGAGGAATTTTTCTGTTTTTTATTTGCCTGACACAGTCTTCAATTTCCGTGATAGTATCCAAATCCAGAAATTCTTCTTGTTCGTCACTTGAGTCATCTGTACCTTCTTCGTCACTGGCATCGTTTGATGAGCTCTCAGCGCTTTCTTCGGTATCTAATTCTGTCTCAAGCCATTGTCCGTTTTGACGACTTTGGTTGGCATTGGAAAATATGGTTCCGTCAGTTCCCCTCCAAGCCGCCGAGAATAAAATTTTATGAAATCTTCGGGAGTGAGTTTGTATGAATGCATTTTGAACGATGTAGAGAGTTTAAACGATGTAGAGGGTTTGATGATCAGAACCAGACTGGGCGCAGGAAATGATTTACTTATACTTTGATTCTGACGTCTGTAATTAGTATTTTGCTTGTGTTTGTAAATCATTTCAGCTGATTTTGTTGATTCACCATTAAACTTTCCCTGTCAGAGGTTTATTCTTGTATTTAATATATATCTAAGGGTGTTAATAAGAGCGTTAATAACCCACAGCCTAGGGGAGGGGGCCCGTGCCCCACACCCGATGTCACTACATTATATAACATACCACCATGATAGTTTTTGGATTGTTGGAATTTCTGAGAATTTTACCTGGGGAGGGCCGCCAAGCCCCACTCCCACCAAGGTCAAGTGTTTAAGGAGTGAAAGGTCAAGTTAATTCAAATGCCAGTTATAAGCCCAGTTGGTTTAGGCTAAGATAATTTTGAAATTTTCCTGATTAGTTTTAGGTTAGTGTGATACGCCATGATAGTTTAAGATAGTAAGAGGATATTTTTAGGTTAGGGCTAAAAAAGGTTCATGTGGTTTTGGGTAGGCTAGCATTTTTCAAAAATAGAGTACAGGCATTTCGTTTAGCCTAGCAAGGTACATGGCAAGGGCTTTTATGGGTTAAGAAAGCTCTATAACGCATTCTTTTTCATATGGCATGGGATTTTAAACCCCCATAACTCACTGTTTTTGGCATTGCATGAAATTTTGTGGGTTAAGAAACTCCCATAACGCACTCTTTCATATGGCATGGATCAAATACACTGTTCTATTTATAAGAATTTTGGCTGGGGAAGGGCGCCCCGCTCGCCACCACTGCCAGAGCAAGCGTATAGGTCAAACAGGTTTAGGCTATGTTAGCATTTCTTTAAAAATTGCTGGAGGAATTCAGGGGCTGGCGGGAGGTGTCCTTTTTGTTTAGGCTAGGGTAGGATTTATTAAAAACATAGTGGTGGAATTTAGGAGCTGCCAGAGGGGCCAATTCCGTTAGGTTAGCATTCAAGTACATTTTATGGGAAGTTGTGGGTTAAGAAACCCCCATAACGCACTCTTTTTGGCATTGCATGGGATTTTGTGGGCTAAGAAAGTCCCATAACGCACTCTTTTCTATATGGCATGGGGGAAATACACGGTTCTATTTCTAGATTCCCATAACGCACTTTTTCTATATGGTATGGAATTTTGTGGGTTACAAAAGCCCCATTACGCACTCTTTTTCATATGGCATAGGGAAAATACACTGTTCTATTTATAGTGGGGTTAACATACCCCTTAACACCCTACTACATGAATGAAGACTTAGAACTGTTGCAACGTCAGTTTTACAACGGACGTCGGTCTAGTTTGATCCTTTTCCATACTTTCTACAAATTCAATTAGAATTTTGATGGGGGCTTAAGAGATCCGGAGTTTCACAACCCCGGATTTCTAACTCGTACTCTGAAACTGTGGATTTCCTCTACTGCACGTTACAACTCAATGTTTTTATTAAATGCCAATAAAAATTACAAGATAAAATATTTCGAATTTTTGAAGTAAGGGCTCACGAATTCATCCAAGATGAAACGAGCATTTTGCAAAAAAAATTCTTACATTGCACACTCTCCGGTGGAGAAATTGATCACATGATAGCCGTCCTTGCAAGGGCAAGCACCCTCATGTGCGTTGGTGCCGCTGGGACAGGAGCCTGCTACGCACATTCCCTGAAATAGGTAACTACCGGCCGGACCAGCTACAAACCCTTGGGATGTTTTTGGTTGGCAATTTTGGTACATTATATTCCATTCCAAAGCGGGAGGGCAACTACAGTCAATTCCGTTCATATCGCGCGTGGTTCCTGCAAGGCACTCCCAATTGCCCGAGTACATATTCGTTAGTAGCCCACAAATTTGTCGTAGCATACAGAGTATACATGTTCTATGATGCACCATAGGATAGTAAGGGAAGGGCAGAGGGAAGGAAGGTAGGAAGAGCATGACGACCATCTCATTTCTCATCGCTCATTACCATTCGCTTTCTATTAATAGGAATAATACAAAGAATGCTTTTAGCATAATAGAAAAATTTATCGGGGGAAAAATGCAAGGTCTTTCTGAGGTTTTTTTCCCTGATTCCTGAGCTTTGCCTAAAATAAATTAGTGACCACTCGTTTCCAACTTTGTGGTGACCGTCATCCACCTAACTTACCGTGTTTGTACATTCATAGCCAAACAAGCCCGTCAGTTGACGGGATTAAAATTTCATACTACTGCAAAAAAATTAACCTAGAGCCTACGCCCAGGCGGCCCAGAAAAGTTGGATTTTAGAAAAATTGGCCACCTAGACGTATGATTTAGGTTAATTTAATTGTTTTTTCAGGAAACTACATTACGCACGCCTTCCACAGAAATCGCTGTCGCAAGCGGACGCCACTTTTCTACCAAAAATGACTTTCCTGTTGGAAAAATTACAAAAAAGAGGAATCCGAAATCAGATTTTGAAACTTCGTTAGGGTTTGACCTCCTGGGGTCAAGAACTGTCAATTTCCATCAAAGTTGAGATGAGACTCTTGCACTTCATGACCTCCGCAGGTCAAACACTAACTTGATTTGAAAATCTGACCTCGGAATCTTCTTCACCGTCGTATTTCCAACCAGAAAGTCAGTTTTGATGCAAAAAATGGGCGGCATAATGTTTAATGCGCGAATGGGCGAAATCTGACATTTTGAAAAAAAAAATGTATCTCGCGCATGCGTGTTAAAAAATATTTAGAAAATGTTTATATTTTAAGTGTTGAGATAATGTTTCGAATGCGGGGTCATATGAAGTTTTCCGATCAATGGTTTACACCCAAGAGGGGTGTATAATACATATGTGCCACCTTGTAGAAAAAACTGATTTACGATTGCCGAAAATAATATTTCCACAAACCTACGTTGCATCGACTTCAAATTACTATCTAGCATCATGTTAAGATTCATGCTACATAAAAGGTTGTCTTCCGCCTGTTCTCGAATTGACTAAGGTGGGCACGAATTTAATACTCTTGACTTATGCTGGAATAGATCAAAGACTTGTTCGTGTTAACAGTTTAGAGTATGAAATTTCAGAGTTATTTACTCTCATATACCGAATAAAGTTGATACTCTGCTTCTTCTGAATCAGAGCAACACAATTTTTCCGCAAAAAACATCAGAGACTTGTTCAAGTTGGCACTTTTGAGTAGAGAATTTTAAAGTTTTTTGTTCTTGATGCAGAAAAATATGAGAATCTGCATTCACACAATTAGAACATCCTAATTTTTCGTGTAGGAATGAACGGATGCGTATTAATACTCTTGACACGCTTGTAAACATCAAATACTTGTTCGTGTTAACAGTTTAGAGTATGAAATTCCAGAGTCTCGATCGTGTTAACAGTCTGAAGTGGAATTTTCCCTAGCCTATGTAGAATGAAAATTAAGATTCTTCTGTTTTCATGTAAAAATAGTTTGGGAATATTGAGAGCCTTGACTTAAGCTAGAAAAATCCTAGCCTATGTAGAATGAAAATTAAGATTCTTCTGTTTTCATGTAAAAATAGTTTGGGAATATTGAGAGCCTTGACTTAAGCTAGACAAATTAAAAATTCTTGAGTCTTGACCGTATTAAGACTTTGAAGCGAAATTTTTCCTATCCTACGCAGAATAAAATTAAGGTTTTTCGGTTCGGTCATAAGTATTTTTGTGTAAAATGAGCTTAAGAATATTGAGAACCTTGACATATGCTAGAAAATATACTTCTAGCATCCAGTGTGCAAAAATTCTGAATTTTGTCTCATGTATGTATGTAGAAAATAAGAAATTTTTTATGTAAAATTTATTCTTGCATATAACTAACCATAAAAAATTGGTAGAAAATATTTCACTCTCGTTTATGCTAGCATCCAGTGTACAAAAACGTTTTACTGTGGTTAATAACTCTCTGAAGCAGTGTTGATGCTTTGAGTTAGATCAGAAGACAAAAGTTGTTTAAACTGAATGAAGCCAAGCTGTTCTCTCATCTAAAACTTCTCAGAAAACATGCCTAGAAGCTGAAGTTGTCTTCCAGAAGAGGTTAGAATTGACTAAGATTTATTAAAATTGACGTGTTAAAAAATTGCAATTTGAGCAGTTTTTAAAAATTTGGGATTTACACTTTTAGAAATTAAGTGAATATTTTGATATGCAAATATTTTTAGATCTGGGAACTAATATTATCATACCTAAACGATTCGTCCTTGGGCAAATTGATGGAAATCAGCAAAACTATGTGCGAGAGAGTTAAAGCTTAGGTCAATTCAGTTTTTAAAACGTGGAAAATACGTCTACATACTTTGATTCTTCTAGGAAATTTTGGAGAGTTAAATTTGATTCTTATTGGTGCGTCAAGTTAACTCAACTCAGATATCCGACATAATCGGTTTTTTCTCTTTAAACCCGCTTGTGCGGTTATCATTACCAACTCCACCTTCTGCGCCTGCGCCCGTCATATTGTCTTCTTTTTTCTGATTTTTTTTAAAGGACTTACAAAAACTTCTTCTTCTTTCTCTGGTGTCTCGATGTCCGGTAGATCGTCGAAGGTCTCGTAGAAATCTTCGGCGGCTTCGTTTTCTGCTGATTCTTCCTTCTTCGGTGAAGGTTCCTTGAGTTGTTCAACTTCTAGGCTTGGTGTTGAGAAACTGTTTAGCTTTAGGTTTCCGCTTTTCCTTCGGTGTTTCAAATTCAAAAAATTTAAACTCACTATTGTCACCAGCGAAAGATTGACCTTTTACTTTACTTCTAGTGAACATTAAACTCTTACCCTAAAGATCGATGTTAGCTTTGAACACCATTGTTAGATGCTGGCTCCAAGCGTCTAAACCAGGGAACTCTCCCCTAGAGTTCTCGGATAGGAACTGCCTTTATTAAGACTGAGCTTGCGATAGTCTTTATGGGAACGTCTTGTCTGTCCCAGGTAACTAACGTTAAGTAAATGGCATGAGGTTTTGTGGGTTAAGAAAGTCCCATAACGCAATCTTTTTGGCAATGCATGGGATTTCGTGGGTTAGGAAAGTGATGGAAACATTCCCCCCATCTCTCTACTGCCACATATCATGCCCCTGTATGCATTCGAGAAGCCGTGAATCTTACATCTAACGACCTCGTAAAGCTATTACAGTTGAGATTTCAAACTTTCTGTAAAACACGCGTAAAAAATATTTATGTATGCGAAAATATTTCTATGGTCATTATAATGTTCTTTTTGGGCGTAAGTTGAGATTTGCCAACGAAAAGGATCACCGTGAAGATTATTGTTGCGTCACTTTCACATTTGACCTATTCAACCTTGCCCCCCCCCCACTCATGGGTCAAATGTGTTAAAAACCTTTTTTATAAGTTTTTTGCACAACCATGCAACAAATTAATCAAAAATATTCAGCGCATAAAAGTTCGATAAAAGTAGATGTTATGGCCATTTTTAAGTTTCACCAGCTTCGCTTGGACCAAAGTTTAAAAAATATGGTTAATTCTACATGGCCTTGTATTCTTTCCGGAAGAATGCGATGAAACCCGAATTGAAACTGTTGAGAATATCCTTCGCACAGCGTTTCGTTTAATCAAAACCAACCTGGTTGACTATGCCTTTCGGCTCGGAAGTCCTACGGATAAGCAACCACACAAACCTGTCTGTATTGTCTTTAAATTGCTGGAAGCCTAGAACTTATTTTGGAAAACGTGTTACACCTTGAAGAGTATCCACACAGAATATGGTCTCACTGAAGATTTGCCATTCTCCGTGACAAAAAGAAAGCAATTGAACGCGATAACAGGGCTAAATTAAGCACAGCAATCAGCCCAAATTCTGATCCTCAAAACACGCACGATATTCCCAGCCGTCCGGGTTTTAGTCAACCCAAAAATAAATATCGACAGACACCCGCATGACAATCAAAGAACAACCACCAGCATTTGGACATAACCCATAATGCTAAGCTCCAACCATATCATTTTAACATTGGACATCAAAATGTGGTATCTTACTCTAAAAAATTCGCCCAAATCTCAACAATAAAGACGATTATAACCTTGACATTTTCTGTACAACAGAATCCCGCCTGAAGCCCCATGTTACGGAAATCTCCATCCCTGGCAATTAATTTTTACCGACATGACCGAACACTTTACGGAGGTGGAGGTATCTGCATCATCGTGAACAAATTGTACAAAACTCGTATCCTCTTCCACTCGGCTCAAAGTGCCAATCATCAAATTGAACATGTCAGTGTCAAAGTGCAATTTGGTTTTGACAAATCCTTCATTGTCACATTTTTATACCGTGCTCCAATTCGGCTCAAAATGCCAATCATCAAATTGAACATGTCAGTGTCAAAGTGCAATTTGGTTTTGACAAATCCTTCATTGTCACATTTTTATACCGTGCTCCAATCCACTCCGCCTCTGTTGTAAAAAACGATTGTAACGAAATCGAAAATTTAATTTGCAAATTAAAAACTCACAATTTGGATCTGTATCTAACTGGGGACTTCAATTTTTACTCTGGCCCAGAAATAAATCTGCTAACGCGTGCACTAAAATCCCATGGTTTAGTTAAGTTTGTCACAAAACCAACTAGAGGTGACAAAACTTTGGACCTGTTCATATCGAACAAATCGTCAAATATCTCATCATCTGACGTTACTGAAACGTTTATTTCTGATCATCGATTAACTACAGCTCAAATTCTCATTCCTAAAAAAAGCATATCAAGAAAAAAATCACGTTTAGAAACTATGATAAAATTGACTTCGAACGATTGGCCTTAAACGTCATCAAATTTCCCGGAACCGAATCTAGTTATACACTTGAAGATAAAACCAAAGAACTCACTGATTTTGTCGTCTCGACTTTTGGCTCGCTGGCACCAGTACAGAGGAAATCCATAATTGATGGTCCTCGGAGGGCTCAGTTGTCAAATTGTACCAAAACACCGATCAGAAACAGAAACATATTTGCTTACTTACACAAAAACTCTCCTCATTTTGTCAATCATCTCAAAGCCCTAAATATCAAAGTGAGAAACAGTATGTACTTTGATATGAAAAATCATTTGAACTTATTAATAGAGAAATCCGATATTTATGATGTTGTTAATCAATTTTGTCAGATGAAAAGGAAAGGACCGCCTCCACACAATGTCCATGAACCTGATGCGGATGAAGTAAACAACAATTTAATTTCGATTAGTACAAAAACATTCAATGCGACTATAGTACCACAAAAACCCCAATTCCTAGGATTATTTAAACCCTTCAAATTACCGATGATAAACAATTTGAACGTGATTAAAGAGTGGAAATCCATGAAGAAACCTAAGTCAAAATCTGAAGATACATCAGGAATTTCCCCTTTGATGAATTATTTGTGCATCAGTGCACCAAACATTTGTGATTCTATTACCGACATTGTAAACACATCTTTCAAGACAAACATTGTTCCAGCGCCATTTAAACTAGCAAGAGTCATCCCTGTTCGAAAGTGCAAAAACCCTCAACGACCAAACGACTTTCGTCCAATTTCAACTTTGCCAGTACTAGCAAAAATTGTGGAAAGTTGCGTGTTCTCAAATATTTCTAAGCACTTAGACCAAAATGAGTATCTTCATACTAAGCAGTACGGGTCCCGGAAAAATCACTCAACCACGCATGTGCAAATTGCGCAAACTGACCAACTGTACGACAATTATCACTACAATCTCATCAGTGCCGTGGTCACACTTGATCTATCCAAAGCCTTTGACACCGTTGACCGAAAGATTCTACTTGAGAAGCTCTCTTGGTATGGTGTGGATAACCAATGGTTCGAATCGTATCTTTCCAATCGTCAACAGTTTGTGGTAGTGAATGGTAAAAAATCAAGCAAATTAACTTCATCGCGTGGTACACCCCAAGGTGGCATCCTATCACCTCTCTTATTCAATATTATGGTCAATGACCTACTGGGCGAATTCTTTACTACCAGGCAAATTCATATTCTGTTCTCGGACGATAACACGCTATTAATAAAAGGCGATCCTCACAACATCCCAGATTTTATTTCACAAGTGGAAAAGTGTATTGAATTCATAGTTCAGTAGATGGATAAAAATCAATTAAACCTGAATGAAAAGAAAACAAAAATTCTGATTGTTGCCAAGCCCCATATCTTGATAAGTGTAAGACCGCTTTTTTTTCAAAGTCGCTTCTTCAATTATCCATCTAGTGGACACCATCCTGAGCCTTGGATTAACCATTGATTCGCATTTGAAATGGGACAATCACATCTCTAACGTGTTATAAAGTGATCGCATCCCTTTATCCAATTCAACGTCACATTTCATGTGAACATGCCAAAGTTCTGATGAAAGCTCACGTTTTTTCGAAACTGAGCTACATGATGGAAGTCTGGGGCCGAGCTGCAAAAAAAGAAATGGCAATGATTGAAAAAATCACAAGAGCAGCACGACGATATGCCTAGAAAGAAAGAAAATTTGACCCTGTAAAGGCCCAAATAACAAAGCAACTGAAATGGCTATTTACTTCCAACCTACATTTCTACAAAATTTCGATCATCGCCTACGCCATCTACAGGAGCAGTTGCCCCGAACACTTTACTAACTATTTTCAATCCTTACAACGCAATCAAATCGGAACCAGAACGAGAGCAAACACTCATATTACATCTGGACACCCCGGCATTCACCAAAATTCGTTCTGGTCAGAAGCATTTTTACAATGGAACCGAATTCCTGAATCAATCAGAGAGGTAGAGACCCTTCCACAATTTAAGAAACGTCTATCTGCATATCTTCTCCATGCCTAAGCAACTGAATCAGCGACTGATCAAACTGATACTAACCTAACCCTCGATACATCAAAATCTTACTTAAATTAAAACTTAAACCTCAACATTTATTTCATTTCTTCCACTCTCTTAACACTTAATATTAACTTTCAAAACAAAAATTTCAACCTGCAATTCTAGGAATTTAGTAATTACACTGAACATTTCAAATATTTAAGTTTATTGGAAGAAATCATCCTAGTATGACAAATAAACAAACAAACAAACAAATATGTTTTTGCCGCTGTTTTTTCCAATCGTCCAGAAGAGGTAATTTTTTGAGCAATCGGTTGAGCTTCATGATTGAACGCATAGCAAGTGAATTACTAAGGCAGAGAAAATTCTGTAGATAAAAGCAGTTTGTCTCTTCCTCCTTAATGAATCGTGTGACCTATGAAGTTGTTCCGAACAAGGTTTTTGGAGGCTGAGGCATAAATTTGGTTGGCAATAGTTTTTCCTTGGAAGAAATAAACCGGGGTAAAACGTGTATACCAAAGTAGCTTAGCTAAGCCCACGTCGCACAGACGGACAGGATATTACCATGAAATTTTTGTGTGGTATGTTTCATCAAAACACTTCAGACTTCGTTTGACCTATGAGAGATTTCCGAGATACATTAAATTTGGTAGTGAAAGAGAGGCCAAAGGTCAACCGCTCAAAACAGAAGTTGTTATATAAGGTAGGATACAGGATAAGGAACGATATGATAAACAACTCACGTATGGGTCGTTTTTGGTGACTCCGTGGGGAAAAAATGTTGACCTTGAAAGTTGACCAGGTCAACCATATTCAATAGTGAACCGGTTCAGAAAGTCCGATATGAATAACAGCACACAGATTCGAAATTTATCTAGAGGTCCCTGCGATCCGTGAGGGGACAGACAGTCTGAAATCGTTTACATTTAATTTTGACCCAAAAGAAGTGACCCAGGTCAACCATATTCAATAGTTAACCGGTTCAAAAGGTCCACTATGCATAACAGCAAACAGATTCCAAATTTATCCAGAGGTTCCTGAGATCCATGCGGGGACAGACAGTCTGAAATTATTGGCCTTAAATTTTCACTCAGAAGGAGTTGACACAGGTCAACCATATTCAGTAGTGAACTGGTTCATAACGTCAGTTATTCATAACAGCAAAAAAATTGGGAATTTATCCAGAGGTCACAGGCAGTTTGAGATCCAGCCCCTTTACACCGAAAGGTGAGGTCAAAGATCACCGGGTGACAGCGAACTCTGTCAGTCTCGACGAGAGGAACAACTTTTGTTAGGGTCATTTTTACTGTTTCCGTGGGTAAAAATTGTTGACCTTGACCTTTGACCCAGAAGGAATTGTCCCAGATCAACCATTTTTTGCAGGTAAACCGATTCAGAAAGTCAACTATTGATCGCAAAAACTACACAAAAAGCTTAGAAATTTAGCCAGAGGTTGCTGAGATCCGTTGGGAGAAACAGACAGACGACGGACAGACGGATCGTAAATTTGCATAAAGTCGCTACGCAAGCCACGCTACGTAATAAATAGGGGCGAAATATTATGTGTACTGATTTCTCTTGCAGCATTGCGTCATTTGAATGAAGACCGCAATTCTAGCACAAGCAATAAAGAAAACTTATCCTGAGAGCAGTGAAATTCAGTGTTTCTGTTCTCATTATATTCAATCTAGCCAAACAAGCCCGTTCTTGTACGGGCTGCATACAGAAAAGTGTAAAATTAGGTACCAGTATCCATCCCGCCCAGAAAAAGCTTGTCTAAGTAAATGTCAAAACGAAAAGATTACCCATAAAATCGGGCACAGGGTTGGGCCGCTCGCTCCACCCATTTTGTAGTCAAACTTTAGATTTTGTAATTGAATTGTTTAAGGATTTGGTGGTTATAAGGAAGGATACGCTTTAGTTGTTTTGGGAAGTTATTGCAGTGTTGCTAGGCGTAGACTCTATAGTGTCCTACGGTGTGCGCCTATAGTGTTGGGTTTGTTGTTGGGAAAGAACGCAGGAGGATAGCTTGGAGAGGCAGTTGAGTTTGGAATCAACCAACCATGCCATACCGTTTTACTCATTAAAAAAGTACACTCATTATACAATGTAACTTTAAATAAAAATTATGCATAAATTTAGCCTTATTTTTGTTTATTTGTTTTCAATATGTTCGGGCGTAGTTTATTGCATCGTGTGACAAAAATAATAAAAATACAACACTAACTTAAATTTTGATTTAGTATTTCATACAAAAATATATTTAACTTAGCTTTTTATTTACAATGAGTTCGACTAAGAATTTGCTTTGATTATTTACTTAACCAGTACTAAAATGAGTTTTTGATCAATTTTGCAAATTAGATTGGTAACAAAATAGTGAAAAATGAATGATAGTACATATATTATTGCGAAATCAATTTTTTGAATCATAAGCCAAACAAACTTTGCATTACAAGAGCCAGTTCAACTAAAAAACCCTTCAAATGACTTTAATCCCAAAGTTTTAAAGACTCAAGGACCAGAAAATTCTGAGAAAGCACTTTTTAAACGTATAATATTGTTGACCTAAATAAGGCATAACCTAACTGTCCTTTAGTAAATTCGCCGCTTAGTTATTTTTTACAGGATCCCTGACTAAATGGAGAATCAAAAATGGAGAAAGGAAAAAATGGTGAAAAACAAATGAAGAATGATCTGAAAATGAAGAAAATCTCCAAAATTGGAACGATGGAAGGGAAAAGGATAAATCAACCCTTGAATGGTATATTGTTAGGTATCTTTGAGAAAAGGTTAACCCAAAGCAACGCCATTTGGGTGTGTATAGAGTTAACGGACTGGGGCCCAGTCCTAATAGTAATCCAAAAATCGTGGCCAAAGTCTTTACTTCTCGGCTCAAACGACAAACTTACTCATTCTGTAGAATACTGCAGAAATGAAGCTGCTTAATAATTTGTTTAATCACAGTTTCCAAAAAGTTTTGGGTTACGGCTTTGCCGGACTTTGTCCGGACGCCGTAACCTAAAACATTTTTGAAAAATGGTTTCGGCCTCATGTTTTCCTAAACCTAAAACTAAACCTAACCTATAACTAACCTAAAGCTAACTAAGCTAAACCTAATATCTCCTACCCAAATAATTCAGAAATACTCATGCGACAAACATCGCAGGGAAAAAATGTTAGAAGTCTGAGAACCCTTTTTCAAAGATACTCCTCAATATACGCTTCAAGGGTTGGCCTGCCCTTTTCCCTTCCATTGTTTTAATTTTTGATATTTTTTCCATTTTCAGGTCATTCTCCATTTATTTTTCACCATTTTTTCCTTTCTCCATTT
Source organism: Neanura muscorum (assembly GCA_019775825.1). Taxonomy (NCBI): domain Eukaryota; kingdom Metazoa; phylum Arthropoda; class Collembola; order Poduromorpha; family Neanuridae; genus Neanura; species Neanura muscorum. Next base: position 4,162 of record JABASL010000226.1, on the reverse strand, counting down.
TTGATTCTCCAATTTAGTCTGGCAACGCTTATGATGAAAACGTAAAAGGGTCAAGTAAAAATTATTAAACAGGCTTCCTGGTTATTTCGAAATTTGAAATTTCAGATAGCCAACATTCTTCGAATACAGATAATACGCACATGGGTGGTGCAAATTTACGAACGCGTGAGACTGCCGTAGTAGTTTAGACACAATTAATATGTTTGTTGTCTGGCGTACGGTTTTGTAATTAAACCTCATTAAAATTATTATAATAAAATTACGTATTGCCTTGTGGCTCTTGGAAAGGTGTCCGCTACATTAAATACGAGGTTTTATTTTCGAACGTTCTAAAGTAGCGTTTCAATGTTATCAACATAAGTTACTGGACCCACGTGGACCTGGCCGTGTCAAATAAAACCTTGCGCCAAAAGATATGAATTGTGCATAAATATTGCCAGCTTGGAGAATTCGTAAATAATACTTTTAGTGCAATTCAAATAACGGAAGTATAATATGTGTAACTAGACGTAGAACCTGCATAAACTAAAACACCACCTACATCTTGCAAATATGGTCGTGACGCTCGTTTTGGTGTCTGGAAACATTCCAATATTTAATTTTGCTGCCTGAGAAGTCCTCTCATTTACAATTTTCTATATAAATGGCAAGGTACTGGAACAGGTACGTGATCGACAAACCTAAACCACAACTACCAACCAAGAATTTCGGAAAGACGAAGTCTTGGAGAATATGGTTTTATCAAAAACAAATTTAAATAATTTGATTCATTTTGCTCTTGTCGAACGGGGATTCACCGACGGGTTAGCCTCACAGCAAGAAATGAACAGTACAAAAAAAGTTAGTTTTTCAAAAGTCAGTTGTTTGCGATCACATGGAATTACGATTTAGAGATCGTGAAATATTTTTAACTTAAATACTCAGCTTAAGTTAGGTTGGTGTGAAACTAATAATTTTCAACTTTTATTCAGTTTCAGTATTTTTGTGTGCTCTTGAAACAACTAACCAAAAGTTGCGCTTTTAGGCTCTCAAACAAAGTTTATTAAAATAAAACTTGTATTATTAAAAATTTCAGCAAGTTCTATTCTAAAGTATGATTCGAAATCCAAATTTCCATAAAAGGCGGGGTCGGTAAGACCCGGGCTTTACCCTCAGCTTCATGAAGCATGTGTTCAATAAAACGACATAATGTCTTTCATAGCCAAAAAGGCAAATCAGCACTTGCAATGCTTTTGTCATGTATTTAAAAATTTGGTTTAAATTTTTTAAAATTTTGGAAACCGGTACTAACTTTGCGAGGCTCGCAAAATGCGTGGAATCGATATTCTACATATTCCACATAAACAGGGGGAGTTTCGGAACAAACAATACCATGTTACGCGTTAACTGGCGTGACTAGCACGTGGCATAATATAGGCGCTAAGGCGGAGGTGATGTGTGGGTAAATTCCATATTTTAGCATATATGATACTGTCATTAAGGCCGCCAATCTAGGAACCTAGGATAATTCGAATAAAACTGTCGTATAGTCTAGGTGGCAAGAAACATTGCTTACTTTATCCGCCCAAGTTTCATGGTTGGTTATTATAAAGGGTAGTGTCAAACAACCCTCAAGTGAGGGTTATTAGCCTTCATTTTCGCCACAATTTTCTGTACAAAGGAAGCAACAATCTGCTGCTAAAAAATAGAAAGCTTATGGAAAGTTTCAATCAGCATCGAAAAAAATTGCAATTATTACTAACTTTTCCTTACAGGGATTTGCGTACAAATATTACAGTGTTTAGCTGCCAGATATGACGCTATACTTATGGTCGTACAGCAATCTTTGTTTAAACTTTTTGGGAGTTAATTATGACCAGAAATGCATCTTTTGTTTCTTACAAATTTCTTTAAACTCATTTCGAAAATCATGGTAAACGTTTACACCGATTGAAAATAATTTATCCTTGTTAACATTCATTAACATTACTGTCAAAGATGCAACAAATGGGGAAACCACGAAACAGGTTCTGCACAAAAATACTTCATTTTGGGACCAACAATTTTGCGTAGCAAGTCCTTCAGCAGAAGATAGTAGTGTGCAAATTATCTATTTTTGCATCCCTCAAGTTTCGATTGTACACTTATCAAAAATATTAAAATAACAAAAAATACCGTAATTTATGTTACCGTGCCAGAATGTCAGTTAAATGAAGGCATTGAGCCATCAAATCGAAACATATCACGCATTAGATGACACTAGAATAAACGGGATTCACCTTTTCTGTTTAATTCACGAGATTCCCAACTTCCGAAACTTGAGTCGAACTGTGAACTTGACCAGAGAGGGAAGTCAACTCCGGAACATGCACATGCACGTATGCAATGAAGACAAACTTGCAAACATAATATAAATATGTTCTGAAATTCAGCAATCTGACCATTCCTACACAAAACTGCATGCTGTTGGCGGTGTTGGAGCAGTCGATCAGAGGCTTATTTGTAGTGGGAGCCGATGGGGTTAAAACAAGATTCCGCGGACTGAGGAACCTACGAGTTTAAGCCCTGGGCTGTCCCGTGAAGGAGAAGCCGTTTGTAGGTTTCATAGACTTCGACAAAGGCGGGAGGTAAGCGAAAAACAAATTTCGTTTAATTAATGGAAATATTACATAGCCTGACCGTGAATATCCAAAGTTCGTGTATTTATTGGATTAAGGGTTGAGAGTTGAAGGGTTATAGGGAGCTACATTTTCAGCGTAAAACAGCTTTATTAGCTATGTAGACTATAGACTACGCGCCACCGAAGCCATTGATTTGTGGTGTGTAAACACTATAGAACTCGAAAAACAACTCATAGGGGATTTGAATTCTTTACGTAACCGGGAATGCCAGATTGCAAATTGTGACACCACCATAAATATACGATTCCAGCATTTCTATAACATTCTATCGTAAACTCATGCTAGAACCTAGGAGGTTTGAACCCCCAAATTATGAATTGATGAGTTCTTAGCTTTTATGATTTGAATAGATCGCGGGCAACTAACAAAACCTCGCATATCGTAATTGGCATTTAAATTTTCCGCATTTTTGATACTGCGAATTTTTCAGGTATATTAGGCGCGCATTTTCAGTGTAAAACCTCAATATTTCTTAATAGGGTACCTTGACCCAAGATATGATATAACAAAGCGTGTAGAATTATGTCGCGGTGTCGTCAGCTATAAATTTTTCTTTCACATCACCTGGAGGGGCTTTAGAAGTTGTATTGAATACAGTGGAAACGCCACAACTTTTGTGTATTAATCTAGATTTCTATTTGCGCAACTATATTTGCAGAAACGTTTGCATGTTTGTTTGAACTTTGCCTCAGGTTCGTTTGTACAAGTCGATTGCAAATTTGCTTTGTTCAATTTCCTGTTTTATCATTGTATTTTACGTGAAATGTCAAATATGGTTTCTTTAGTCGTAGTTATTTAAATTAAATACTTCAATGGTGAAAACACTATATGCCCAAAATGTCTATACGCAAACAAAAATGACACTGCGCAAAACAAAGTGTGGGCCGCAATAAAGCAAATGCAGACAAGTTGCAAACATAAAGCGCAAACAGATTTTACAAGGCAAGTTTAAGCAAACATGCAAATCAGAATGAAAACTTCAAAAAAAAGTAAATTAACAAAAACCCAAATGTATGCGCGAGAGAAATACCAACTAACCGTGCAAAGAAAATCTGCTAACAAATGTGGAAACAAAAGGCACCAACAAAACAAGCAAATTTAATGTACCTACAAGGTACATACGCAGCCGAAAAAATTGGGGTTAACTTCGGTTTTAAAGCACCACACCACAAACAAAACAAATGTCCAATCGAATTGTGCAAACAAAGTTGAATCATAGTTCAAGCGAAGATACAAAAATATTGTGTCAAATTAGTTCATGAACTGATACTTCAGGGCAGTATACATGCTTTGTCCTTAAACTCGTGACAGCGAAGAAAACTAAAGCACCCCTTCGTGCCGATTATAAAAACCACCCGAATTTCCAAGAACAAATTATAGTGCTTGCGCTCGGACCTTGTTAGTGTTGTAATAAATGAGTGTTAGACGATTAACAAAGTGGCTTTGAGTGTTTTAATTAGACAATAAGCAGAGAACCTTTTACAGGTTTAGAAGTTTACAGC
>JABASL010000225.1:0-22255 GCA_019775825.1 Neanura muscorum | reverse complement strand
AAGACATTATAGCTCTCACAAAATGTGTTACAAGGAACACGGGAAAAGAGAGCAGGAAACTCGAGAAAAACAAAGTAAAAGTCACGGAAATTGGCAAAGATCAAAGATTTAAATTGAACACAAATTCACTTGAATGGTCGTTGAGAAGAATTGAGAATGTAGTTTAGCTGCAGTGGGACTTGTCGCAGGTTTTTACGTGTGTCGTTCTTATCGGTCAAATTCTCTTCCCTCTTATTACAGCGTTTTGCTTTTGTTGTTGTTGCGCTTGGTGGAAACCCGTGGAATGGGTTAAGAGTAAAAATTCTCATCCCCAACGATTAGGTAATGGGAAATTCATCTTGCTCTCTTTGCCTGCCTTGTTCTTAAATGGAGATCCATTAGTTGGTCCATTTGGGCGGAAGCCAAGAAGCCTTCCTAGTAACTGGTTTGTACATCTGCAAGAAGATGCCAAGGATTTTACTTTCTTCTACAATTTATAGAGGATGCAAACGCAAAATGGAAGGGCCTTCATTCAGGGAGTGGCATTTCCTCATCAGGCAGCCCTTGTTGTGAAATCCTGTCCCTTATAATATATGCTCAACAGTTGCAGAACGATTCACAAAATGAGAGCACTTAGCCGTTACGCTGAGATTTTTTTGGATCACATTCACATCAGTCACAGCTGGAATCCTTCCCAAGAAGAACTTTCTCTTTGTTTAGACCGTGGGTTTCTTAGAATTCAATTTTTTGGAATTTTAAATTCGGAGAAATCTCGCACATGAATGTTTAGAGGAAGTGAAAGTGAATGCAAAGACGGAAAGTCAGTCCCGCGGGAATCCTCGACGTCAATGGTAGTGGCGAAACACGGGGAGTTATTCTAGAAGTCGGAACTTTCCATCCACTTACCCCCGCACAGCGTCGTCCCTTTGTTAGATGGGGAAAAGCCAGCGGCATGAAATGGCCCACTGGGACTCCGCTTCCCTTCAAAGGTCAATTTGACTCTATTCAGAAACTGAATGATGAATTCCCTTCATTAGCCTCCCAGGGGCTTCACGGCTATCAATTTCTCCACTTCAGGAGACGTGGATGGAGAACCCAATGTCAAACGGAACTTTGGCTTACTATACTTTCACATGTTTTGTTCGAAGTTGTTGTTCGAGTGGCTCTTGTTATGTTGAGTATTTCTGAAGCGCAGCTATGTAAAACTTTTTTTCTTAGAAACTTTATACTTTTTACATTAGTCGTAACAGTGGCCATGTTTCAATTTTCTAACTATGTGAAACAGTGATGTGGTGAACAGGCTGCAGAGTGGAGGAACAAAAATGTCGGCGGCAGTTGATCTTCTCTTGGCAGAAACAAAGTTCATAAATTCGGTTATAAAAACGGGCTAAAGTACTTTTTCTACGGGCTCATAAAATTTTTTGTTTTAAGTCTTCCCCGGACAAAGAACGTTACGGAGTTTCGCTTCGTTGAATATTGTCGTCATCTCTCTTCCACATCTTACTTCCTAGCTTTGCACCGCTTTCTCCCTTTTTTCCTTATCTTTCAAACTTTAACTTCTCAACTTATCTCATCGTTTTATTTTATCTTCGTAAAAATCTTGAAAAAAAATGATAATCGGAGAGTATTGGGGAGACTATTCTTCGGACGAGTATTCTGTCCCTGACAGCGCTTTCTCCGCCCCCTCCCAAAACATTAGCCCCCCTCACTTACTCATTCCTTCACACACCACTAACCTTTCTCTACTTCCGAACCAGCCTGCTTTCTCCAGAGGCAGTTAACGAGTTAGCAGCCTCCTACCACCACGCATCACTTCAACGAAAAACCGAGCAAAAAAAAATTATCATAAAATGTTCATTTTTTGAAGTAGTCGCATGTCTTCTGCCATCGCCTTAGCCTATAACGCCCCAACTCGACTTTTGCTTAAACGTACGAAACCTTGGTACCTACTTCCGAACGCGAATGGACTTACTGGTGATGATGATGACACCTCAGTGAGAGCTATGATGAATTTGATACATACAATTTCTCAAATGATGCTTGGCCTGTCAACGGGCTTTTGCTCATTGGTTGACGATGGGACACCGCACAACGTGGTGGTGGGGAGAATGTATGAAGCAGTTTCCGCTCCATTTGACCCTCTTCGTTTCAGGAAGCATGTTTTTCATGTGTATGCGATCTTCTTCGGATCAGCAGAGATGTAAGGAAAGGCGCTCTTCTTTTTGGTCCTACCTTTTTTCATTTTTGTAGGTTCGAAGACACTGGAGAAAGTTTCCACTTATGTGTCTACTTAATTCCAGTTGGATGGAAGAGCCTGACTACTGAATGGGTGCTCTGCTTATAAAAATTAATGTTTCCCTTCAGCCACGAAAAAGACGCGTCTCTTCGTTCGATTTCAAAGATGAAGTGGTTGAGATTTTTAGATTTTTTCAGGGGAAAGCAAGAGATTTCCGTTCTAATAGGTACTCTCTCCTTTGTTCTCGAATTGAACTCGCGATCGGGTGAAATTGAACTTTCTTTATTTACAAACGCACCAAAAACATTCAAACTTTAGTTTCTAGAGTTCTTCTTCCGTGGGGTTCAAGTGGAAAAGTAAAGCCGCCGTTATCAGAAATTGGTAGTCTGGCCACAAAATTACGCTCTACCCTTTTTGATACTTTTGAGATTTTTGGAGATTCTAAACTTGGAAGCAATGAAGAGAAAGTGCGGGGTTTCAATGGTTTTAATATCATGAAATTTTGAAAACACAAGAGCAGAAGGTTCGCTCTGTTCCGCATGTAAATGATCTCGTTAATGTGTTACTCTCGTGGTTTCTCATTTAAGATCTTTCCGTGTTCCTAACTTTCTTCACCTGCTGCTGGAACGTTCGCATCACTCTGTTTTTGTGAACAGCATTGGGCTTGGAGAGTTGAGGATTAGGCATTCCTTGATTTTTTCTGGAGATTAAGGACCGCGAAAAAACTCTGGTTCTCTCATTCTTTGTGTTTGTCAACGACAGAGGAAAAGAAAGATAGGCGAAGCGAAGGGTACGTACGATGTGAGTAACTGTCAAAGACGTTAGGAGTGAATTAGATCTTTTTGTGTCCAGAGAATTGAGGAAAGGAGGACAAAAGAGCAAGGTTTCGGATGGAGATTAATTACACAAAATGGAAACTTTCTTTTCGCCTTTACTTATACTACTTTCACCTTTTCTTAAGACCGCTACGCAGTTGTGGGAGCAGATACCACGGTTTTCATTGTGTTCTAACCTATTGTGTTTTTTTCTTTGAAAATTACAGCGACTCGAACCGTGGCTGAAACGGATGTGGTTCTCTACATTGGACTGGGTGTGGCCATCTTGGCGTTAAGCATAATGGCACTCGTCGTTGTCAAAGTCATGCGTACAAAAGGAAGAAATCATGTCATGTATGACATGGCTCCAAGTGGTAAGTCAACAATTTTGTACATTCGAACAAATTAAAGTGTTGAGTAAGATGCACAATGATGTATTCGATAATTTTTTTTTTCATTCTAGTTAATTGTATCGTCGATGATATTGATAATTATAAGTTTGAGGGATGCGTAAGCCTGTTAGGGAAAAACTTTTCCCATTTACATGCATATTTAATGTTTTCTGTTTATAGTTTAGAACAAATATTGTATGAGTTCCCACTCTGACTACCCTCCCCCTATTCTGCTACTTGACTCTAGAAACTGACGGTCGTCGGGTCGCTTGACTTTTGAGGCAAATATTTTTCTAAAAAGCGGTTGACAGCTGAGAGACGTTAGCGGAGGAAGAAGAGGGTGGAATGAAAGTTCCCAAGTGATGCTTTTAAGGAAGTGTAAGATAAAGTTTCGAGACGTGGGTGCTTGATGCTAAGGAATCGCTGGAAGGTTGGTGTTGTTCTGTTGGAAGCGATTAGTTCTGTCTTTTTTTTAGGTCCCTCTCCAGCAGCATCCTTATCGGATGAATATGGAGAAGATGTTAGGAAAGAGGATTCTGAGGTTAGACGTCACTTTATGTCAACTAGGAACCGTTTCAATCCCTGGCGTTTCACTTCGTCCATTATCCCATTATCATCTCATTATCACAAGAACTTAAAACTAAAACGAACTCTTTCTTTAAAATCTTCCCTATTATTGCTCCCTTCATCTTTAACTTTGTTGCACTCTGAAGTCGTGCTTTATCTACACAGATTTTCAAAGTGCCTTCCTTCCACTTACAGGTTTTAAAGATGTCTGTTCCTTGAACGCTGCAACTTTACTTTATTTTCTTGTTGATGAATGAGTTGAATGGGCAAATGAGTCAAGCTGACGGTTCTGAATGGATGATTTTAGTGCTAGAGATGAATTGGAATTTAGATGTGGGTGAAACAGACATTAAATCTTGAAACGATACTCTTTTAAGCCATTTCCAAGTTTTACTTTTTCGACCCACCAGGGTGGATTTTTTTTCACAAAGTTACAAAATAAGCAACCCCAATTAGACTAATTGGACCTTCTCATTGGATGTTGGAATTTATGCCAGGAGTTCTGTCCTTATTTCACTCAAACAGCAACTTCCCTTCATAAATGTTTATTTTACAGGCTTATTCGCAGGAAAATCAGAAGAGTAAAGATTATGAAGGGAGAAGAAAGACGGGCAATTAATCTTTAAGAAAAGTAAACCTAACATAATGACGCAGAGGCAACGAAAAAAGCTTGCTTGCTCTGAAATATGGGGCTTGAGGAGAAGGGGTAATGGAAGTAAGGAATACAATAAGGGAATGAATAATTCAGGCTCTCTTGCCTTGGAATGCCAATACTTTCTCCATTCCCACGTCTGGTCGTCGAGGCATCGAAGCATTTTCGTAACAAAGTCCAGTGCCACAAATAGAAGTACGAGCTGTAGGAGTTGAAGGTGATTGGTTTGTCTGCTAACTACAGTTCGTGGTTTGGGCCTGGGCCTTGGACTAATTAGAATTCAGAAGACAGAGTACTTGACATAAGAAATTGGTCGTTGGGGACTTAGTACTGGGACTGCACTAACTCAGATGCTCAATTTTAACCAGAGACGGCTGCGCAGCCTTTTTCTTAAGAATGTAATTGGTCATAAAGGAGTTCTTTGAGGGAGATGTTTGCTTTCTTTTGTGGTCTTGAAAAGAGAATTGCACATTCTGGGAGAAAGTGTAGGAATCAATTAGAAAGTTCCGTCAAGTCAACGACTCTGAAACTTGGCGAAAGGAAGTGGACTACGGGGCAAAAGGGAAGGAGGGGCTGGAATCTAACTTTCTACAAGCGACTCCAAATAACAAAATCCTTAACTTCTGTATGGGATGACATTGCAGAAGAAAGCGGAAGGAGGGAGAAAGTGGAATTAATCTCTTTCACTCTCCAAGAAACAAATTTAGGAGAGTTGAAATTGTGAAGGGGACTGGAAACACAAAAGGAGATTTGAATCAAGTAGTCAAAGTTAGACGCTGCTTCCAGTCAGATCTTCCTGATTCTGGATACTGCTGATTCATCAATAAATTTTTCCTAACTTCACTTTCAACAATCCAATATATTTCTGCTTTTCTGCTGATTCAATTTGCCTAAGTTCTTCACCGTAGAGAAATTCAATTTTAAGCGTGGTTGAATATTGTTAGAGTAGTTTCTAAACAATTCCAGTCTTATTTGTTACTGCTCTCATATTCCAATGAGTGCCACGACCAATAATTTTCTAACCTTTTCTAGTTAAGTAATAGTAGAAATTTGTGGATTATTAGTTTATGTAATATGAAACAATATTTTATTCATTGTCTTTGAAGATGTGTTTCGGACGTAACGAGTATCATAAGTTATGAAGAATTGCACTGTCGTTCCGTTTCCTTTTTCTGGAGGCCATTAGGAAAGTCTTTCGCCAAACCCTGTTTCAACCAACCTAAAGCGTGCGTTCTTCTATTTCGGACTTCATTCGAAGTCGAATAATCAGATCTCCATAAGCAGTAGCAGAGAAAGTCGCCAGATTTATATGAATTCCTGCTTGGATGACTTAATGAGTTTATCTTTGTAATTAGAGCAGCTGCTCTAGGCACTGACGAATAGTCAATTTAGCCATTACTCAGGACCAGGGGAGGACCGATCACAAACAGCCATAACTCAGCAGAGTATTAAAAAAAACTTTCACCATTGTTTTCTCATTTCTTGGATTCCTTTTCCGGTTTTGCTGAACTAATGGGAGTTTTTTGTTGCTCAATTTCCTAAAATTGTCCATTGAGTACCGAATGAGTCATGTCCGCCTGCACAGACAAAACACCGTTGAGTTTCTGCAGAATTGTTGGCTCTTGATTCCACAGAATGCGAACCGTTGAAAGAGTAATGCAAAAACTTTTTAGCAGTTCCGGGAAGGAAGTGGAGTGAGAATGATTTGGGTTTTACTTTGTGAAAAGGAGGGATGAAACCCATTGACTCTGCTTTATGGACCGACTCACTTGCTGACGGATAAGAACTTTCTCCAATGCTTCAGTTCTTGTCTGCGATGAAAACCCATAGCAGAGGAGATAATTTTAAAGTGTTCCTACTTTCCCTACACATTAACAACAGAGACATAAAAACAGAACCAAATTGCCAAATAAAAACTTTCAGTAAAGTCTTTCAAATTTGTCCTCATGAAACAGAAACTCAAAGAGAGAAGTACGACAACAAAAAATAACATAAAATCCGACTACGATCAGGACTATAAATCTCATCGTCTTCCAACTTTCTTTCTTCCATTTTCAAAAAATATCGAGTCATGGGCGCCGCCCTCGGAGAGGATTGATAAATTGGCATAATTTTGACCCCTCACGAGATTCCTATCTCTGGAAGAAGACAAATTGGAGGCATAGAGAAGTGATCTCTTGTCTGATTGGCTGAGAAAGTCAAATCGTGTCCACTTTCAGCAAATGGACTGTCCATTACGGACATACACTTAAGATTCCCTCACTGACACTCAACGTCCGAAAAGAAAGTGAACGGGAAACAATCTTTTGTCATCTGTCAAAAACAGTTTCTAGCCGAAGAATGTTTTGCAGCGGCAGTTATTGTCCTTATAATAATTTTGGCCTGGATGAAAATGTTGGGAATTCCAAACCGTGGAAGTGAATAATAGTATGACGTGTTCCTTATACAAATGTTGTTTGATGTTAATGGATTTTGAATCTTTGTGAATTGTGACTCGTGATGGGTTGACATTCCCGGAGCGAAGCATTTGTCACCTGCGCTTAGAAAGGCCTGTTGTGACATCGGGGGAATGTGCGTTTGTTCTCAAGTACTGGAACAGGATTGCGATTCCTACTAGCCTTGTTTGGATCGAAGGGGATTCTAATGTTATAAATCCTCGACTCTCATTCCTTTGCAGAGCCTGGTCTAATTAATCTGGATCTCTTTAGGATAGGAAGGAATAAGAACAGCATTCAGAAGACGGCAGAGCATTAGTAGAAAGCCCAAGCGAATGTTAGGATCCTGTTCTCTTTCTGTTTTTGAGGTAGCGACATAAATCAAAGAGTCGAAGGGAAGAATAATGGAAGAAACAAAAGGTTTTTTTCTGGAGAAGGAATTCGGATGTTTTGGATTAGTTCTGGAAGCTGTTAATGATGAATGAATGGGACAAGTGGCTGTGGCTTTTTCTTACATCGCTAAGAGCCTAGAGTGTATCTGGAGTTTGTTAGACAAAACGAATGGAAACTGTGACAGTACGAAAAGTGGGTTCTTCTAAGTACCAGGAGACGCATTTGGTTTTATTTCTGCTAATAAAAGCGAATAGTGGATCCAATTTCAATTTCCTAGAGCAGAGCACGATGGCGGTTGCATCGATGGTGGCGGCGGTATTTGTAGTAGTAGTAGTCTTATTCTGAAGGATTGTTTATTTCCCTTTAACTTTTAGATTACCCACCTGGTTACTTTCCGGATCCATCGAAGAAGCTAGGGATTCAGCCAGACTTGACAGTTGTGAGTGGTTCAGGGGGAGGAGGCGGTGGTGGGACCATGAACCCCACGGGACACCCTGTTTGCTATGAATATACCTACCCAGGTTCTGGAATTACAAATAAGGACAATCCGCGACTTACGCCAGGTGGGATATTTAACAAATTACACTGCTCCGCGTTGAGGATTCGCTTATCTTAGTCAGAGATTACTGCAGATGCCGTAAAATTACTAAAGTTATTAGATAATTTTGTAGTAGGTTTCACAAAATTGGCACCCTAGTCCACGCCATGGATAATAAACTTTATACGAAATCTTGTTGTATTTCTAGATACAAGCGAACATCATTACGACGTCCCGCATCTTCATCTTCAACAACAATCAGCAATCATTCGAGCAGCAGTAGTTGCGGGACTAACTGGCTCTCCATCTTCAGAAGATAATTGTAAGAAAAACTCTTTCCGCCTTCTGGGTCGTGGGCATGGACAGCAGAGAGGTCAACCGGAAAAAGGTCTATTCATGTCCACTTCACTGGATAGACGTTCGGCCTCGTCTCAGAGCATCTCAACTTCGTTTTCTTCATGTAAGACAATATTGAGATGACATTGACGTGAAATATGAAAAACTGATGAAGGACCTTAAAAACGCTAAAGGTGTCAAGTCAATCGACGAGAGTAGGAAATTTCAGAGTTGATTTAATGAAGGTGAAGGAAAGAGTTCGGTGGGTGTCTGACAAACTGTCATGTATTCTTTGCTGAAACGGCAAGGGTTGGAGGACGTGGTGAAAGTTTTGCAGTCTTTCCTTTCAGTTTTCTAGCATTTGAGGATATGCAGAGCTCTATTTCTTTCTTGTGGCACCGAACGTGCTTATCGCTGGGATCTTCCGCAGCGTCGTCTGTCTGCTTTGGGTGAAGACAACGACTCTTCAAAAAGTGACGGATTGTAAGATAAGGGAAAAAAGAATTGAAGCACAACAGGAAAGAAGAAGTGAAAGTCAAACTGAATTATTTACTGAAGAAGACGAGAAAACTTCAATTTCCGTTCTATGATTATTGCAATTCGATTGGCAGCGCGCCAAACGCTCCTCTGCGGAGTCATTTTGTCCCAAAAACGATGAATTCTAATCAATCTCGTTTTTTTTGTTTTAGCTGATGACTCCGGCTCTAATTCTGTCCCATACGAAGGCGGAGGACATGAGCAAGAATTTAACGGCCTAGCAAATCCTTTCAGGGATTCCATGACCTCAACAACTTTTTTGTTGGAAACCCTTGACCCCGAGTGTCTGACGTGGGCGGCTGCTGATGCTACTGGATGTCGTCTTACTCTTAAGGATTCAGCTATTAACTTGACGATTCCAGAAGGAGCTCTTCAAACTCCGGAGGAACTCTATTGTGCAGTTCTTTCTGATGAAAAGGATAGGCCTGCTTTAAGTGGTAAAGTAGTATTTAATTGAATAATAATAACTGTCTTATAAATACGTTCAAGTGCTAATTCACTGGAATACGAATTACGATGTAGACGGCCAAACTCTCCTTAGCCCTGTGATTTCCTGCGGACCGTCTACGGTCAACCTTCTGAAACCGGTAACTCATTTTACTAATACTTAAGAATGTATTAAGAAGGGAAACTTAAAGTTTTGGACATTTCATTCTAGGCAATTCTCAGTTTTCAACATTCAGCTGCTCTCAAATACGGAGGATGGAAAGTGTCACTGTACCACTTTCCTTCTACGTCAACCCTCGACAGCAAAGACAATAACCACACACCCAAGTGGAAGGTCCGTTAATCATTACAGTATACTTTATTAAATTATGGGAGCAGAGAAGTAATGTTCTAAAGGAAATTCTGAGCATTATTTGTCATAAAATAATTCCAGAAACTGGCCACAGTCGGAGAAGAGACAATTGAAACCCCTGTGTTCATACAGTTAGATTTAAGTCAAGTATTCTTAGTAACGGACCGCCTCGAGAGATTTGCCTTAGTTGGAGAGTCCGAAAATGGGAAGCAAGCGGTTAAAACTTTACGCTTAGCAGTCTTTGGACCAGCAGTCCCACACCAACAATTTAGCAGCCCAAAAACAGTTACGGAGTACAACATTCGGATTTATGTGATGGACGATACCATTGCAGCGCTTGAAGTATGTTGAATTTTCTGCTGAGAACGATGTTAAAAGGAAACTGAAGAGCTAATTTTGTTAACAAAATTAATATTTTACAGCGAGTCTTGAATTTAGAAAAGAAATTGGGAGGGCGGGTGCTGGATAAACCTCGGAAGGTATTATTATTACTCATATTTTGGCTATTTAAATAAAATAAATTTTAAACCCTGATCAAATCAGTAGCCTATATTTGCTTATTACTCGACTTGAACCTCCGAGCATAATTCAAAGATTATTTTTTACCCTTTTCGTGTCCATTTTTTATTACAGATGCTTTTTCAAGACGTTTCCCAAAACTTGTGTGTTTCCCTAGAGGATATTGGTTCGGGATGGCGGTGTAAATCCCAAGGAAACTACCAGGTGGGTTCCACAAACTTTTACGAAGCACCCATTCCAGTTAGTGACATTGTGCCCTTTCTGCATCAAAACTTTCTCTTGGGAAAGTTGTTTTTGATGGAATTCAATAAAAGGGCCGAAGGATGGATGCCTAAATCTTCTGCACTAGCACTTCAAGCTTTCCCAAGTTTTGTATCAACACACGACAAAAACTCCTACTTTTCAAAATTCTTGTTGAGATAAAATTTCTTTCTAAAGAGATCCTTTGTATTCTGACAGGGAAATGGCTTTTAAAAGAAAGTTTGTGAAAGTGGAATGAGTTCTCCACTTCAACTCTCGTTTTGTTATCTTTGAGACTTTTAAAAATCAAAGTTTTCCAATTTTAAAAGATCCTTATTTTTGAGACGCTAAAGAGAAATTGGGGAAAGGATAAAAATATTTCGGGGACGCCAAGGCAAATACTTTCTGTACCAAAGCTCAAGCCTATAATTGGTTGATTTTCTTTTTGGGAATATTTAGGAAATCCTGTTTAGTCAAATTTGGAGTTCACGGCAGCCGCATCTTATGACCTCATTAACCCTGGAGAAAACAGAAAGGCGAACTTCGCCCATTTGTTTTCGCCTATTGGCCTTCCAATACGGAGTACAACTACAGCGACAGACATTCCGAATCAGGACTGAGCTCAACCCCTCCATGGTATATACTCATTTTCCCTAAATTATTTTATTCCTTAAATGGAATATGAATTGAAGCTTTGCTTTTACAGAAATCGAGGGGAAATGGATCTGCAACTGGTAGTGTGATGAGTTCCTCGCCGGAAGTGACGCTTGTGCCAAAATCATCAACGGTAACGATGAGCAGCGGGTGCAGCTCAATGGTGACACTAGAAGCTACTAGTCCACCATTCAGACTTCCACAGTCGCTGAAGAAAAAGCTTTGCCAACTGCTTGATCCCCCACACCCAAATGGAAGGGACTGGAGACTCCTAGCGCAGAAACTAGGAGTTGACAGGTGTGGACTTCAAATAAAAGTTTCATGAATTTCTTCTTCAGTTTAAAATATGAGTACCATTGCGTAATTTAATCTTCATATATCCTTATCCAATGTAATTCGAATTCTTCCAGATTCACAAATTTCTTGACAATGAAGACTAGCCCGACGGAGTATATTCTGGATTTATGGGATGTAAAGAGTCGAAAACCAGAAGGCGTGACTGACCTCCTCAACGCACTTAGACTAATGGAACGCCAAGATGCCGCGGGACTTTTTGAGAAAGAAATGGGTCCTTGGATATAAGTACTTATGCCAATCGAGAATCGAGTTGTTGCCTAAAATTGCTTTGCACACTTTTGTACTTCTAATGACCTAATCAAATTCTCTAAAATGCTCTTAAATGTTAATAAATCAGTAATAAGTTGTTCTTTATAAATCATACTGTAGATTCTGCCTTACATTTGAATTCCTTGTCAGCTCTCATAACTTACACGTAACACAAGCGTGAGGACACTGTTTTATTATTCTCTTGCTTCGAACAATCTGGTTCAAGCGGACCCGGAAACCACCGTAGGAACACACGCTGTCTTGGAATGTTGCATAAAAAAAAATCCAGTGAAGCTACATTGCTAACGGCATTAGTTTCTTCTTTACCGGGGAGGCAGACGCTGTTGGTTTGAAGGTCGAACTGGAATTTTCAACAGACTGTTAGTTAATAAAAAGTTCTTTATATCTTAAGGTTAAAATGAACTTACTTGCAAGTGGTACAAATGGGGGTGAATTTACAAAATACTGAAACGTGACAAGAATTAGGAATAAGACGTTGTTATTAATTCACTAATAATAATAATAATTTATTATTACTTGATAGGCAGACGCTGCATACAAAGCCCTCAGATATGAGCTGACGATGACAGAAGCAAGCGGCTCTAAATTGAAATGAAGGTGACGATGACATTAGTTGTTTTTTGTCAAATAAAGCTATGAATATTCCGAGGTTCCCCAAACCTGTAGTCGACGGGTTCGGCAGGAGGAAGTGTCAATTCCTTCCGCATGGCCACGTCAGGAAGAAATACCCACTGGAAGATTGACCATTAGAAATAGGTGAAAAAGAAAATAGAAACCACGAATATTTGTTTGTCGATAAAGTACCATTAGATGTTGTAGAAGTCCGAGATGTCCACCAGGAGGTTTAAAATAAATTCCACCGGTTATATCAGCCCCTTGGTTGAGAAGTGTAGCGTAAGGACCCAGGACGCAAGCGTCAATTGTAATTCCCTACAATTTAACAATATCAGTAATATTCAATAGTATTTTGAATCGAATAATTGGTACAAGTACCTGTTTTTGAGCAGCAAAGAATGCATTATTGAAAGCCATGTACTGCGCCGTAGATTCGCAGCTGCCAGAAACAATAAGAATCCTAGAATATAGCTTTTCATCTACTGCCAGTTTCTTTTCCTTCCTATGAAGAAAATAATTGAACTAAATAATCAATGTAAAATTTGAGCACTCTTATAAAACTAACTACATTTAGATGTGAACATCTTACAGGTTGATGTATGTGAGAGCTTTGAGAAGTGTGCTAGCGAGGCAAGTGCTCAATCCTTCGTCGTCTGAAAGCTTTTGTGGAACAAATCTTTTGTCACATATAAGGACTTTCATATTGCGACGAATGAGTATTTCAAGGGCTAAAAACTGCAAAGCAATGTACCAAAACAAATTAAGGAGGACCGCAAAGTCAGTCAGAAACTTTCAACTTCAGATTCTAGCGTCGGACATATCTCCAGCCACCGCCGAATTTCAAATGAGTTGTATCTTACCTGTTCATATTGTCCGTCCACCTGATGAAGTGACTGTGACGTGTCACCTGGCGCCTTCTCGATCGGATAAAGCATATGGCTGTAGAATAAAAACTCATTTATTCGAAAACTTTTTTTTGTTCATACCTCCGACTGTGGTGTCCCTTATACCTTTCAGTAATTGTAGATGCATAAAATGCCACTTGATTTGCGCTGTTTAGAAGAACATGAGCATTTCCAAATGCAACTAAAGCATCCGTAACCTTGCATAGAGCTCCAGGATCGTCTCGAATGTACTGTTGAGCCGGACTGGCATCGATTATGATTACCAGCAGCTGTGACGTATGAATCGTATTGGATTCCTTTCCAGCTACAGGGATAATGGCTCCAAGCATGGCTTCCCCCGATTTTGTTTCAAGGAGTTCACGTTCCGCACTTCGAAATTGTCCTTCCTCTGGTCAATTCCGTTGAAATTATGTAAAGTTCTGTACACCGTAAAACTGTCACGCTCACGACACGAGTACAGCAAGTCAGAGGGTACTACTAATTCTGGGATGCGGTTTCTTCGAATAATTTATCCCAATCGGCAACCTTTCCCTTGTATCGCCACCTGATTATAATGGTAACATTTGAAATTTTAATTGTGAAAACTTTACAGATTTTAATTCACCTTATTAGTTTGTACTAGGGTCTGCCAGTTCTGACATATGTATTAAGTTACTCAGTTAGCTTATTACCTTATAATTTTTCACTCACCGTTTTTGTTGCACTCCGTTACGAGCTCTTGATAGTATAAGGCCAAAGGTTAATTCAATCGCGACGACGGCCAGCTCTGGATAATTAATTGATGTTGTTTTAATTGTTGGGATTCCCTTCTCCACTTCTTGCAATGTCGCTGCGTTTCTACTATGTCCCTCCGTTTGCGTTTGGTTGTTTGCGCTTCCTCAAATGTTGCAGCGCTGCTGCTGCGTTCCTCCCTTTGCGTTTGTTTCCGCTTCCTTTAATGTCGCAGCGCTGCTGCTGCGTTCCTGTCTGCGCTGGTTTGTTTCCGCTTCCTCCAATGTCGCAGCGCTTCTGCTGCTGCGTTGCTTTGTTTCGGTTTGTTTGTTTTTGTTTCGTGATTCGGATTCGTGTTGTTATTTTTATGTTTTAGCTAAATTTTATTTGAATATGAAATTGGCGCGTTTCAAAAATTCTCACGATCTGCCTTGAGTAAAAAGTAGATCCGAGTGAGTTCCGTTGTTTCGTTTCAGCGCCGTTCCTTTTTTCAATGCAATAAGGTCTAGTGTCTCACTCTTTCGATAAACCGAGCTAAAGCTCATCTTCCGAGCAGAGCGAGTGAGCGAACGGCGGCGTATGAGAAAATTTTTGGGGGTTTTGTAAATTCTCGTGTGCTCTTTTTTCTTTTTCTGGAGGAGAGAGACGCGATAAACTCTAAAGGGGGAAGGAAAGCTTTTGAGTCAGTCGATGGAACAACAAGGACGCACCGACCGCATAGAGGAGGCAAAAAAGCGAAGAACAAGAAGGAAGGCGAGGCCAAGAGTAAACTGAGGAAAACTCAATCACAAGGACACTCCAGTACAATTACTCTCCCACACTTCTACTTACAACAAAAACTTAGTAGGCAAACAATTAACTTAATTATCACGGTTAATCACTTCACTGGACAGGTCACCCCACGGGGAACAACACATCAGGTCAAGTAAGTAACAACCAGATACAGTCACACCGATTTTACCTCTTGTTCCTAACATTTTCCTATGCATGAACAAGTCGAAAGCCATTTTCTCTTTCTGTACTGTTTCTCAGTATTATCCTATTGACTATAACTTCTTCCTTCCATCTCCATCATCCTTCCCCTTCACCTTCCCTCGTCTGTCTTTATCCTTACTGTACACTAGCCTCTGTTGTATAAGTTCAAGCCCGTATTGTCTATACTTACTTTTAACGTGACGTGATACGGCGCTTAAATAAGTATGGTTACAAGTTTAATCGCTGTAAGTTAAAAATTTAGATTCCAAAATTGATTCCAGTGTCTTAGCAGTAGTAGCAAAGCCAGTTCGATTTTGAACAAAATCGAACTGGCTTTAGTAGTAGGCTAGTAGTATTTCGATGGAACTCACGTGTTCATAATGTGAAAAGCAAATTGATTTTGTTGTTATTGCAGATTGGTCAAACACTTGATACAATATATTTGAAACGATGAGTACTCGTCCCCGGAAGAAGAGTGAATCAAAGCCGAAAATAAAAGATGAAGGGAAGTCAAATGGAACATCAAGTGGACCTTTGTCCTTTCGGCTTGATTCTTGTCTCAATTGTGAAACACCGCTCGGAAACGGCACAACCAAAGTGGCTGAATTTATGTTGTCATTCTCCGAGACGAGCAAGCGAACGTTTTCCGTACTGGAAGCACTGACGGCATTATTTGAATTATCTGACCAAAACAGTAAATTCTTCCCAATGCTAACTACGAAGAACCTTGTAATGTGCCCATCGTGTGCAACAGTTCTCGCTAATTTATACAAGTCTTACGTAAGTTGAGTTTTATTGAACAAATTTACGATATTTCAATATCTGTTATTGTCTAAAATATATAAAATCACAACAGGTCGAACTGATGCAACTCTCTAAACCCTCTGCTAATATTTGCAAACTTGTGACCAAAGCTGAGGTATTTTTTTATAATATTACAGTTAACATTTTCGGTTTTATCAAGTGGCGTGCAAGTTAAACAGCGAAAACAGCTGAAAACGAATGTCTTTTTTTTTCTAATTGTAATGATCATGTTGTACTAGAAATGGCACGAAGGGAAACGAGAATTTTTAACAACCAATCCTGCCGCATCCAGCGATGAAGAGGACGATGAAGATGATGACGAAGAGGATTCTGATTCAGAACTTGACACAAAACCAGTAATCAAGACAGAACGTGATAGTGAGGAAGACGATGGTGGCGATGAAGAATATGGAACCGAATATATCACACCTAATGGAACGCGATCGAAAGCGCAGTCCAGAACTCAAAAAGGAAGAAAGAAACGAAAGGCATCCAAGGCCAAAAATGGTAATTAGAATAGGAATTCTGCAAATGCAGTCAGTGGGTGGACGCTTTTATTTAAAAAAATTCTTCTAACGTTGCTAAAATTTATCCAGTACCAGTTTTTTCCATGGTGCACTACTGTCAATTTATGTAAACAAGTAGCCATAAGACATTCCCTGACCCTGTCCATTGGTTCGATACGAGAGCGCTTTAATAACGATTTGTTTTCTCTTTAGGTGATTTTTATTATGACGATGGAAGCGATGAAGACTACCGAGAGCCAGGAGCTAAACGAAAAACTGCCTCACGGAGAACAGCCATGCCAAAGAGTAGTGGCGGCGGCGGCGGCGGAGGGTGCGTTGACAGAAGTCGAATACGCGAACGGATCACTTTAGCACTCGATGGTACACCACGCAAACGGATTAGGAGACGTCCCTCTCAAACTCGTGATGATGATTACAAGTGTCTCGAATGCGAACGGGTTTTTAAGTTTGAGTGCCGCTTAATTAAGCACATGAAGACACATATGGAGAAACAGCGAACGCAGTGTCATATCTGCGATCAAACGTTCCTTTACTCTTGGATGCTGGAGAATCATGTCCTTGCCGAACATGAACATGTAAAACCCAGAGTCTGTGGGGTTTGTGACCTCGTTTTTTACCGAACCGACATTTTTGATAACCATTTCTGCACGCCCAAGGATCAACAAAGTACTGAGCGAAGCGAGAAACCTCACTGGTGTCAGTTATGCGGGAAGGCCTTCCAGAAACTGGCTCACTTGACACTTCACCTTCGTTCTCATGAGGACGATAAACCGCTGACTTGTCCGAGCTGTTCCCAAAAGTTTAAGTACGAGAAATGCCTCATGAGGCACATGGTGGTGCATGACACTCCACATGTGTGCCCTCTTTGTCAGAAGGTGTTTCCTCTCAGGACTAAACTGAATTCGCACATGCAGACCCACGACGTAGAAAAAACATATCCTTGTCCAACTGCATCTTGTGACAAAGTGTTCAAGCAAGCTACAGCTCTGCAGCGTCATATGAAGTCTCACGAGCTTGGGGTCAAGGCGGAGGACAGCATAGTGGAATCGGGAACTGAGAGATTTGGTTGTGACACTTGTTCGAAATCATTTACACGAAAATCGGATCTGAGTCGCCATGTTCGAAACCAAGTGTGTACAAGAGCGAAGAGTGACGTGAGTCCTGGCAAAGCCGATGAAGAGGATGAGGACAAGGATGGTTCATCAGACGAAGAACAAGACGAAGACGCCGAAGGTCAACAAGGTTCAGATGGAGACTCCATGTCACCGGGGGTTTCCAACTCTGACAACGAAAACGCACTGCCTTCATCTCCATCCCCACCTCCTTCTCCGCAGCTTAACTTATCGGAAGAGGATTCCAGCCCATTACCTCCGGTTAGTAATACAGACGGAATTGTTATAGCAATGAAAAGTGCTCCTGTAGTGGATGCAGATGATTCCTTTCTATCCGACAAAGATTCAAACTAAGGGTTCAAACTTTTCCTTTTTTTTTTCTTTTTTTTTATAGAAAAACTTAACCACTTCCCTCTCTTTCACTGCACGTTAATTTAGATTTATAGGCGACATTCTTAATTTATGCGCCCATAACTTTCACTTACCGATGTAACTAACTGTTTTTGTTTTCAATGTCTTATCATCTCAACTCTTGACAGCACCCATGAATTCATCATGTAGTTTTTTTTTATATACTTTCCGTTCACTTGTATTCGGAAATCTTGACTTAATTCTGAATTGTTTTTGAGTGCCCAACGTACCAGGGAATTAAAAGCTGTTAATTCTCTTTTTTGGAACAATTTACTCCTATTTTTTTTTTAAATACGCGACGTAATATTCCATGTTTTATTACTAATTCTGTTTCTTAGATGATCAATGGGAAAACATTTCTTTCACCTGTACAAATTCAATAGACTTTTTATAGTAAGTAGGAAGAAATAGAATACAAAAATAATTTGAATATAACAATGAAGCTATTATACTTACTTTTAAATATAAAGGATATTTGTTTAAAATCATACATATTTTGTTAATTATATTATAATGTAGTCCAACCAATTAGGTGTAGTAGACGAATTACTAGATAAATCTTCAAATTGTTACTTGCGTTTGTACCAATTTTGTTGAGAGTGAAGACTAGCTTTGTCTTTAGAATTAGGAACGGGGAATTGGGGGTTTTAGTTAATCATTCACAATTATTGTTAACACTAAATTAATGTGGATAATGGATATGACAAAGGTGAAAAACTTAGTGCTAAGACAGGAACTTAAAGTCCTTAAAAAGAAAGTCTAAAAATCCTTTTAAGTAGAATTTGCCGTAAGGCAGGACATGAAAAAATGTTTTTCATTTTGGTTGTTAGCAGTCCGCACACTCATCTTGTAAAATGCATTTTTCTGTATAATAATAATTGTAATTAAAGCAAGTGCGTCAATTCTCTACATTGTGCTAAATTTCAGCTAGTCTTAAGTGTTAAAGGAAGACAGAGATAATTCGAAGAGATTCTCTTGTCACAAAGAGATTTTTTTACCTGCGACGCCTGCGAGATATGTAAAGAAGAAGTAGGATTTTAGGGAATCCGGAAGTAGCACTTCATTGCCTTGTGAACAAAAATTCATCTTATTCTTCTGTAAGATTTAAGTCTACGCATATTTTTCGTTTTTAAGAATTATAAATCAGGGTCCTAAATCTAGCGGTAAATTCAGGGCACGCCTCAAGCTCATTCTGTATTGTTTGTCTACTGTTTTCTACTGCCAGTCTTTGGTAAAATTGAAAAAAAGAAATGTGTGTGACACAAAACAGGAGCAAATGCTAACTCTACAGAGTTAACTTTTCCGGTTACCATTTCCGTTCTTGATTTTTTTCCTGATCTTAACGACTTTGTGTTCGTAATTATTCCCATTTTAGGTGTTGTTGTGGCTTTTTAAGATGACAATGAATTGCGTTAGATCGAGTGTTACTAGAGCACGGCCAAGACTTGGAGAAGATTTGGTGCATGAAGTGAATAATTCCTTTTGGCACGTGCCTAGCGTGGTGGGTCAAAATTGCGTGAGCACTCTTTCTTATTTCATGAATTTTATTGCTCTAGGAGCCCCGGACGACTAATTTCTCTGCCAATAATTTCATCAGAGAGCCACAACAGCCCAAATAACGCCGCTTCCTACTTCCGTCAAAACGGCATCAATAATTAAAGTTGTAATCACGGAATTAAACATTTTAATAAATATTTGGAAAATATTTATCAAAATATTTAGTTCCCTGGTTGTAATTTGGAAAGCTGCTGTAAACTATGGATCACCATCTGTAATCTGAAAAAGTGTTGGGGAGAAAGAAAGCATCCTCGATTTATTCTTTTAACTTTATAAACCTGAATTCTCTGTAACCCTAACAAAATAATTTCTTGATCATATTCTTATGCCGTTGCTACAAATATGAAAGTTCTGTTAACAGTAATTATAATTTAGAAATGGAGTTGAACAATGTCAGAGATGTAAAATGTTTCTTGACAGTTCGATTGACAGACGAGGGAGGATGTTCTTCCGCAATTTAGACGACATTATCAAACTACGGTAATGCCATCACCAGTAGTTAAATTTTATAGTAGGTGGCATATCTGTGATTCAATTCACAATAGTGTAATTAGACGGATCTATTCTGAATATTGTGACGGAAATTCTTGGTTTGTCTTCAACTGAACTTCCTGAACATGAACTTTTCTTTTTAATTTTTAAATTATTGCTGTTATGTCAAGTTGAATCAACCTGGTGATCACTCTTGTGTTCAGTTTAATGTATAACTTTAAAATCCCAGTGAGATTAACTCCCCAATTTAATTGCAATTATGAATCTGGTTCTGTACTGAGTATGGCAAGTGTGGCGATGACAAAATTCTTATAGCATGGCTCAGCTCCGGTGACTAAAATCATAAATTAGGAAACAAATTTTGTTTGTTGCAATTCTTGCGGTGTCAGGATGGGCGTGTTTAGAAAGAAATCTAAAAGTGTCCTAAAATTATCATTTGTGTCAAACCTCAACTTTGGTAATAATCCTTACACCTGTCTAATATTGCTCTAATTTACATTAAATGACGTTTAAATTACATTTAAATTAGACTTTGTTTTTTTTTAGGGCCTTCGTGCAGAACCGTTTGTTTTTATCCGTCCGCTTCCTCCAAAGATGGAGAGCGCAATAATTCCTCCAATGAGCTTGGAAAAACGATTGAGAAAGAACATCTTTTCACAAAAAAAAAACATGAACGATTTTGTGTCAGGAATAGTACTTTCACCCTATGTCAATCTTATGTCTTAAGGCTGATAATTAGCTTAAGTTTGTACCAATCATCAAGTATTTAACCTGTCACAATTGCGTGCATCGGATTAGGAAATTGATGAATGTCGATGACTGTGATGTAATGTTAGCGTCAGTCAATGGACGCGTCATGGTGCACGGTGCACTAGATACAGGGCCCCACTATCCCTTGCCCTGAAACGCTTTATCTGATCAAATTTTTCATTTTAAAAGGAAACTAACGTAGTTTCCCTTAACCTGAATTTTAGTTTAATCGCATACAGTAAGTCCACTTCGGCGGGAAGGAATTGAACTTAGGGGCCTATACGATAGTTTATTTTATGTGTGAGTGTATGATCATTGAAAGTGTGGCCACCGTGAATTCCCCTTTGAAACAAAGCGATCTGCCAATGGCTAAGACTTGTGTCGTTTATAAAGACCACTTCTTCATTGTTTTCAACAGCATTCCAACTTTTACTTGACACTCAAGCAGAAGGCGACAATAGAATCGGGTGCAGTGAAAGTGACGCCATGATACAAATCAGAATATTTCTCAACCTATTGTTGGCAACTATTTTACTTCAATCTCTTATTGTTTCTGGTGAGAAATCAATTTGTGGACAAATCTAAAATCAGCAATTTGGAAAACTATAACACTGATAATTTAATGTCGTGACTAATTTTATTGTATAGCATCGACAGAGCAGGAACCAACGGAGAAAGTCGCTGAAACTAAAGATGAACTAACAGTTGAAGGTAAAATTAACTCTGGATTCGCACTTTCCATTATCCATTATTGTCACAATTAAATTCGAAATCGATTTTTTGAATGAAAAAAGTCATCTGCTAGGATTCTTTTAGTTTAACATAAAAACGATTTTGAATAACCAATTTTCTTTTCTTTGTTTGTCTAAACCACCGAAATGTACATAAAATATGGGAAAGCGTCTGTTTAAAAAAATCCGGTTGGAATTTTAAACATTTGCATGTACATTACAATTGGTGTAGAACCCTTGAATTTTCTGATTGAAATTGTTTCAGTTTGCAACTGAAGCTTCTGAAACTGTTTGATTCGTTATTTTTTCTGGTTCAAAAATCTAACTATTTCGTTTCTACTTAGGTCATCATAGAAGTAAACGATCTCCATATGATCCTTTGATTCCGGCTTTGCTTTTGGGCAAATCCGCTTTTCTCCTTGGTACTGTTCTTGGACCACAACTCTTTCATCGTCCTTACCCACATCGTCGACAGTATCACAGGTCTTTCCAAGGTGGATATGGAGGTGCGTACGGCCGTGGATGGGGATGGAAATAAATTCCCAGACAACCGCTCAGAGCATGCCAAAAGACGACCTGACTGAAGAACAGAAGTACAAGCGACCTCGAGATGACATCCCTGCGACAATTTTCTATACCAATTTGACGTTGACACACACTTCCAGAAGAATGCAATGCCCAGAAGAGCTTTAGGACTGTAGAAGGAAAGTTTTGCTTCCGGCTGTGGGTAGTCTGTTATTCCCTGTTTCAAATTGGTTAAGCTATGAAGTGCTACCTCATGAAGTATTTAACACCTTCGAAATTATTCTTTTCTAAAACTACTTATCATGCAAAATTATATACGTACAGGCTATTTAACTATTTTCCTTGCGACGAATGTCAATGCCAACCCATCTTCTTGTTCTATACTCTGTTAACTAATGAATCTAAAATATCAAATTCATAC
>JABASL010000224.1:0-22265 GCA_019775825.1 Neanura muscorum | reverse complement strand
AAAATTGAACAAGTCGAACGGCGGAGGACATTGCCAAAAACTTCATAACATACATTTATTTCTATTCAAAAACATTCAGTGTCTAATCTCCATGTTACAGAAACACCAACAAAATCTAGCATTCTTCCTACGATTCTAACTTTCTAAATCTACGAAACCAGAACTCTGGTACAATAAATCACTCTGAAATGAAATGAAAGCCGAAAAAAGTTCAATTTCAATTTTTCTTCTTCTCTTCTTTCTTTGCATGCTTCTTACTACCATAAAAATAATGGAAATACTTTATCATGGCTTGTTTGGGTCAAAGGAGGTAGTCTCTGATTTCTTTTTTAACACTATTGGAATTCATAGGTATTCCATTTCCATTTGACTGCCAACGCAACGTTTCCGCTAGAGCTCAATCTCTTTCCCACTTACATTTTAACCTTGAGTCAGTATTTGAAATTTTAGCGTTAAAAAAACGAATCGGCAGGCGGAAGCTGCCCGGGGACGGCATATCAATCAATCACTTTCTCCTTCACAAATTACCTACTTCGTCAGGAGAAGGCGTGAAAAAACTGGAGAATTTATTTACAGGAGCGATCGACGACAGTGTAGCCGAGCCTAAGGTGGTATCCCTCCTGAGTAGGTAAGGTGTGACAAATTCATAATGCGAAAAAGTGAAAAGGTGACTTTCACTCTTCAATAATCATCATTACTTTCTCTAAAAAATCACTTATATGCGTCTCGAGTTTTACGGGGGGATCCAAGATCAATTCCAAGATCAAGAGGATTCAATTTCCTATCTAGGCAAAATGTGACTCCAAGATAGGGCGGGTCGTTAGAGGCCAGGAGCCGAATTTACTTAAAATCGGTCTTCAAGTAGTACTTTAGAACGTTTTACCTCAAGTCTTTCTTACGGCTTGGGCTAGCATGTAGGTAGGTATCAAATGCCAAAGGTTTAACAGGCTACAATATTACATTTGAAACTGGTCCTATGAAATATCAGTCTTACGAAGTTACACGCTTTAGCCAACTTGCAACTGAATTGGGCTCCTGACAGCGAACTGCGTGGTGAAAGCAGAAAGAAAGAAAAAAGGATTTCATCATAAGAAATTTCATTTTCTTTTCCTTTTTGGCAAAGGGCTGCTACCGAGTCTAGAGATTCTCAATTCTGATTAGAAAAATGAAGAAGACTGGGTCGTCGTCGGTGAGTAAAGATAGAGAAGTTCTTCATCCTCATTTGAATCCACTTTTAGAATAGAAAAAAAAGTAGTTCAACCAAGAGACGACGAGAGTAGAGGAAAATGGAATTAATTCCGAATGGATATTGATCCCAATTTCCTTAGTATCAATTTGAAAGGCCTTCATCTCCTTTTTTTCTGCTTGTGAAACTGGTGACAAGACAAAAGAGAGGAGAAAGTATGACGACGGTGAGCTACCTAGTTTTAGTTCCAAAAAATAAAAAGCTGGAGGCTGGTAGTAGCAGAAAAGGGGGTTGGGGATAACTTCCAGTTCCTTTACCCCTTCTGAAGGAGGGGGAGGGGAACCTGTTGAAGAACGAACCGACATTTTCTTCCTTGTCTTCTTTTTCCATTATTGGAATTCCAGCTTCTCGTTTTTTTCTTCTTTCTTTTCAGAAGAGGCCTGGAATTGGAAATGTAAATAGGGTTGGAAACCTCTCTCCTACCCGCGTCCTTCTTCTGGTCGACTGAATCCGGAATAATTCCCGTTCCTGACAGTGACAAAAGACTTGGCTCCCTGCACGGAGTCTCATGACAAGAAAAGAAGAAGAGAGGCTCAATTTATGGCCGTAGGTGTGTGTATATGTGTCTCTTTTCACGGAATAAATAGAAATCATATCACGACAGCGAGGAGAAAATAATGAGAAGCAAGAATACGGCAAGAGATGAAGGCAGCAGTAAGTAGAACATAACATGACATAACACACAGTAACGGGTAAAGGTCCATAAGGGCCACAGAACATAGCTTACAAAGCTCGAAACCATGTTTAAAAAACTACTAGCTCAAGTTCGCAAGAAGGGTTCAAAGCATCGTTCGCTTGCGAGCTTTGCGAGTCAGAGAAAGGGGTTGGTCCGTTTATAGGGAAGCTGGAAGCTAGGTCCGCAAAATGTCAAATGTCGACAGATCAAAGTCTCCACCATTTTCCTTCCTAGACTCCTCGTTCTCGTCGTTCTCTTCTTTTAAATAAAGTCTTCTCGGTTTGGAGTTCGCAATACATCAAGGCCCCTAATGACATCAGAATGGAAATAAGACTTGACTTGCTTTTTAAAAAAAAACGACAGACTTCCTATGTTTTACTCGAGGAGGGTCCGATGCCCGAGCAAACCCAGAACAAAATTCAGAAAACGTAAAACCGCTACGCACCATTTTTTATTGACGTATCAAATATAGTTTTTCAAAGTAAGGGGAGTAAAAAAAAGTCAAAGAACAATGTGGTTGCAATTCGGTCAACTGATTACTGGCTGAGTAATTAGTAAGTGCAAACCTCAAAAAACGTCATGTGGGTTATTATTTTCCTTAACCGCATTTCAGTTTTAATCACTTTACAAATGGGACTGTGCCATGTCTAAGAAGGGGATAAAGTCAGGACTTTAACATGGACCAATGAATGCCATAAGTAAACAAAAACCTAGAATAAAAACGTTTATTGTTTTGACTATTTTATAGTTTTATGTTCACGTCCTACAAATTCCTAGTTCTGTTCAACTAAAAAATATTTATATTATAAATAATATTTATAATACCCCCAAGGTTTTGAAATGGCCAAACTAATAAGAACTAGAAAACGATTCATTCTATAGAAATAAATATCTCACGCTTGATGACTTTTGATGATATCTTTCTTGAGGACGAAGAAAGACAATTCATAAGGTGCCAACAGAATTTAATTTTACGCCTCAGAAAATCTCAATGTTTGAGGTTAATTTGAGAATAGTTTAAGAAATGAAATAAAATCTGAAATTTGATTTCTAGAATAGAACAAAAATCACATGAATCCCAGAAAAAAAAAGTTAAGCTCCTGAGTAGGAGGAGAGAATTATTACAAGTTCAAGCGTCCACGTGAATATTTTTTGATGACGATGATCGTCTCATGAATAGTCAGTCAGCGTCGTTCTCGGCCTCGTCGCCGTTGTCATTTTATAGCCAACAATTATTGGCAAAGCAGGACATGAAATTCCTTCTGAATTGTACGACATGACACTTTACCACTCCACTCTTCTATTATTGTCATTGTGCGTCTACTTGTGTGGGTTCCCGAAGGCTTCGAAACAGCCTTTAGCTCCACTTGTTTTCCTAACTTGCACCACCACCACCTCCACCACCACCACCACTTGATAGTTACAAAAGTTAAAAGTTGTCACCAATTGCAAACAATTCCTCACACACGCACACATCCAAAACTAGCGTGTCTAGTTGGCTCCCGAAAAAAACAATGGAATGACAAATCTTGCGTTGTTCACTTTGAGTAATTATGTAAACATTTCATCAGGGCTAAGTGCCAAGAGCAAGGAAAAAGATATTCGGAAGGTCAATTCCTAATCCTAGAAGTAAAACATTTACATCACAATTCAGAAATTTGGAACATCGTCTCGCAGAAGACGGGTCATTGACCAAGAATTTAATAAATTTACCCAACAAAATCATCCCCGCCTACAAGATATCTTAACCGTATGAAAATGAAATACACGAAACGTCATAACTTCCTTCAAGAATATTTGGAGTTCAAAGGTCAAGACGCAGAATACGAGGGAGATAAATAACGAGATACAAGTATAGTTAAATTGGAGATCCAAAGGAAGGAAGCAGAAGACATAGTCTTCTATTTTCGTGCTTCCAGATCATCTCTCCAAAGGTCTAGAAGTTCACGACTAAAAGGATGTTGCCCTCCGTGCGGCAAAAGTATACGTCAGTTCCGTCTCATAACACAGAACCCAAGAACTACAAAAACTGAGAAATTTGAAAAATAATTAATTCCAGCCTTCCTTCACTTATATTCAGCCTAAGAATTTTCAAAGGCTTTAGTCGTCGTATCAATATTTTAACGTCAAGCTTAGCTTTTTTTAAGGTTTGATGCAAGTTTTTGGTTTACGGTAATCGTATCTTGTAAAAACTTGGTTCACACCACCAACATTAAATAAATGTTCCAATTTCTTTTGTAGTTAGCCTTCCATTTTTGCACTCGTGACGATGATCATGAGTTTTAGATATTTGGTACGACGCTGAACTAGATTTTAAGGAACAATATTCATAGTTACGTAGTAAGATACACATGGCCTGCCCCATGAAAGCATGACTGAGGAGCTCTGCGGAGCAGCAGCATGCCCTTAAGATCAAAACCTCTGAAGACTCTCTAGACGCTGTTCCCGAGGCTGGAAGTAGTAATGTAAATAAACAGGATCTCAACTTTGCTTAAGCTCAGAGAACCAAGAAGATCCAAAGAGAACCCAAATGAAACAAACATCCACTCAAAAAACCCCACATCAATTTAAAAAAGTTTCGGAAAGTAGGATTAGGAAAGTAGGGCTGGCTGAACTGTTTAGAACACACGGCGGTGGCTTAAGCGACTTGGACGAAACGAGTTCATCCACAAAATCCAAACGCCTAACATAGCATCCACCGCCCCCGTCACACGCACAGCTCCATCCTCATCATCAGTTTCATGTCCAAAGCGGTTCAAAAAGAGCGATCCTTACGAATGGTTTTTCGATAAATCTACAAGTCCTTTACTTTTAAAAGAGTAATCCTCAAGCTAATGGAATTAACCCCTCCCTCCTCTCCCACCACTAGCTTCCAGTCACTCTTCGTTCCAGTTCTCTCTCGCCATTTCCTATCAGATGGACCATGTCAATCACTCTCAAATGTCAAGGAAAACAGTAGAGACTCTCACTACTACTCCTTCATGTCAATGTTAGAAAAGTCTTCATGTCAACCCCTGCTGAGTCAGAGCGGGCCAACCAAAGCACCACACATAAAAAAAAGCCAAAAGGCACGAGGCACCACGAGTAAGTACCACATTACACACAAGACACACAGTTTCCAGGCTGAGATTCAATTCCATTTTAACCACAACTTACGTAACGTGAGGACTGTGGCCAACACAAAATGAAAGGCCACGGCCGTCCATGTCTGTGATTCTATCTGTCCATGTTCTATGCTTCACCTGCCAAAATTACAGAATGAAATGATTGCTAAACAGGACTTCAAAAGCTTCTTGGTTTGCCACGTTAGGCAACAAGTCACGCTGATTCCATAGCCCAATGAACTTCAAAAATCATAACTGAGATCCTTTCAGGAATCCTCAGTAGTAGTTGGAAATGTCAAAACAGTCTAAATCTCCAGCATTCCATAAACTGATTCTATAAAGGCCGAATTTTCTAGTCAGCGAGCATCTGCGCAAACTCCCGTGAATGTAAGGAAATGAAATTAGAACGAAGAGTTGGATTTAATACTTTGGTTTCCCCTTATAATAAATGCTGTATCAGTATTCTTCGGAGAGAAATGTGAGGATATTGGATTTGAAGTGTTACAGGACGAAAATAAAATTTTCACCAAAACGTTTCCCATGACCCTACAAGTTTTCTCCAGGCAATTGAAATCAGGGAAAGGTGGGCTACAAGTTTAGGTTCAGTAAGCCCCTGTATAGACCAAACCAAGGATTTAGTGACGATGCCTGCAGTATTTATTTTTACTGGCTCTGAAGCCTTAAAATTGCGGACTGCGGAAAAGGCAACAAAGGAGATGGGTAGGTGTGTTAATTTGGAGTTAAGTGAATGTTGGAGTGTAGATTTGAATCCAATCAGAGAGAATACAATAGAAAGTTAAAGGAAGAAAGGAGTGAAGGAAAGGAGGCGGGTTTTTAGGCTGGTTCGGGTGAAAGAAGCAGCACTTAGGGCAGTAATAATTTTATCTTAAGAGTCTCGCTCCCACTTGCCTTAGTTCTAATTGAGTTGGCTCAGAATAGAAAGGAACTGAATAGAATGAACTAAACTGCCAAACTACATGATACAACTGGCAGTAGTACTGCTACAATGAATCCCGCCTATAATCTAACCGAACGGAACAGTCCAGTGTGTATCATTATGAACCGGTGTGAACCGGAGTTCACCCCCCGGTTACCGACTAGACTACTCAAGTGTACCTCCGTACAACGAGAGATTGGGAGCCTCTGCTTTCCCTCCTAGTCGGCGGAATTCTTGTTGAGATTTGGCTTCTTACTTCGGCTAAACAGTTTTTATTAAGGTTAATTGTCGATTTAGCCGGGATGCACAAGTTTAAGGGTACATATTCTGAGTTCTTGGACGGGAAACAGCAGAGGGTACAAATTGGCATCCAGTGCCTTAACCCTAAGTTCCAGGATACCCAAAAAATGGGTTTCATGATCTCGGAGTCGGTTGTGATAACCGAGGTTTCATAGCCACGGTGGTTCAGTGCGACCAAGGTTTCACAACCATGGTGGTTCAGTGTGACCGAGGTTTCACAACCACGGTGGTTCAGTGCGACAGAGGTTTCATTACAGTCAGAATCCACTGTATTAAGTTATTTGAGGGCTAGAAAAGAAATGGTTAGGCACAAGGCAGTTTTGAATTGGATCAATAACCCTCATACTACTTGTACTACTCCCAACAACGAACGCTTTACCCTACTTTTATGTTCCAGGAATTTAGTTTTTAGTAAGTGAGTGACTGGATCCTCGGGTCGTAGCTATACTACCAGCTCCGCCATTTCCAGCCCATCATCAAAACACCCAACAGCACAAAAAAAAACTTTCCTTATGTCGTCCTTAAGTTCCACCTGTTAAAGACTTCCAATTACTTTGCTTTTACTTCGTCCGAAATGTTATCCTTGACCAAGAGCTTCTTCTGCTTAGAAGATAAAGAGAAAAGGGCTGGAAGGAAGGAAGGATTGAGTGTCCAGAACTCTTCTGGGACCCCGCCCTCAATTTCCACTCTAATTTTAGACTCGCATAACACACACATTACACACTCCAGCGTAAAGTAAACTAAGGTAGCTACTCCTTTTTTTCCATTTTATTCATTAAAACGCTTCTTCTTCGTCTTTTCTCCTGGATAAGGTAAAGAAAAAAGGCTTTAAGTATTGATTCCAGGCAAAAGACCTTGAACGTCTCTCTTGAACAG
The DNA here is from genome assembly GCA_019775825.1 of Neanura muscorum. Lineage (NCBI taxonomy): Eukaryota > Metazoa > Arthropoda > Collembola > Poduromorpha > Neanuridae > Neanura > Neanura muscorum. Next base: position 15,126 of record JABASL010000224.1, on the reverse strand, counting down.
CCACTACCGTCTTCAATGTCACTCAATTCAATCAAGAAGAAACCACGAACAACCCAGTTTCCTCTTTTTCTAACCTATTTCGCTCCTTCCAAAGAAAACCGAATTACCTTATAGACACTACCCGCTCCTTACCTTAACAACCATCAACCTTAAGAGCCAATATCCAGAAGCTCATTCGCTTTCCAAAATAACTATGAACCTAAGGTTCCGAATAATTCAGCTTTATTATTACCTTCCAAAGATACAATGGGAAAATACGTAAATTGGAAGACGACGTGACGTGACACGAAAGAAGGAAAGTGACAAAATTGGAAGAGGAATACAAGAGGAAGACGAGCTTAAACTAATAAACACTTCATGAAAACTAACTCAAGAATGGAGGAAACAGAAGAACAATTACCGTGCCTATTTTTACCCTGTTAGAGATGTGAGAACCTCATTTACATATTCCAGGACATAATACTAGAAAGGTAGAGCAAGCTGAAATTAGGCTACGCAGTTGCGGCTATCCTATTATTCCCAAGACAACAAAAGGTTTTCTTTTAAAAAGCCTAATTTGTAAATCGTGTATCGTGTCATGCAGTAAGAATACGACCGCGGAGCCGTGTCTTTTCTTTTGTTCCTGATTATTTTAGGCAGATTAACACTGTGCGGGGTACAAAGCAAAAGCCCGACCACTCTCAATTTCATTCTGCGTGCTGTACAATTGAAAAATGAATGGTGAATTAGACGTGATGTTGGATTGATGATGCCCATCAAAAACATGTTCGTGTCCCTTCATGTTCTCGGCACTCAACTTTGAACTCATGAGTAGTTAGAAGAGTAAGCAGCGATAAGATTATTAGCGAACAACCAAGCCAACTTGTACTACTATTGAAATTGAAACAAAACGTGATTGAATAGGATCCAACGCTTAAATACAATAAATTTCTGCTTAAATGCAATAAATTTCTGCTTAAATACAATAAATTTCTATCTAGGATCTCGATAATGGGAATTGGGGCTAGAAGAAAATAGAATTATTTTCCATGCTCACGCCCAAAAAATAAAATAAACAAGGAAACGACAAATATTTTCAAATGTTACTCTTACGCTACTAAACAGGAAGTTTTTGGAGAAAATGTAATTTAAAACTCGAAATACAGAAACTTTTTTAGCGTTCAGAAAATCTAAAATCCCTAAAACTTTTCTATGGACTGGGAGAGAAGAAGCTCAGAAGATTAGGATTTTAAATTAATTTTAAGAAAATGCGGAAAGGAACTTACATGATGTAAATTGGGTCGTTGGATTGTAAGCGGAAGAGCAGCAGGGAGTGAAGTCCTCCTCATCTTGTGTCGGTCGGCCGTTGTTGTTGTTGTTACAGGTGGTGGTCCAGGAGAGGGATGACTAACTTGACGCCGACAGAATGACGGTGAGGATGACCCCGGGGTGACACCCAGGGGAATAGGCGTTTGTTCCTCAGGACCAAGTAAAAGTATTGAGGGTACTGCGTCCGTAATTTGGTGCTCACTCTTACCACACTTCACCTCTGTTTCCGCCTGGTCACTCTTACGAGTTGGACGAGCGTAGACTTCATACTTCCGGGTACGTTGAACATTTGCAGCCGACNGCCTGGTCACTCTTACGAGTTGGACGAGCGTAGACTTCATACTTCCGGGTACGTTGAACATTTGCAGCCGACTGTTCATTGCTTGATGCACTAGTTGTTGTTGAGATTAATTTAAGGACGAGGACATGTCCAAGAAGGAGTCCAAAAAGGCCGACAAAGTGGACGAAACTGGATGATAGGAATAGAGATCCTATTCTCCGAATTAAGCTAAAGCTGAGGAGGAGTAACCACTGCCGGTCGGAAGGAAGATGAATCCAACAGGCAAAGGCACGAAGGACGACGAACGTGACAAGAAATGTGACTACGGGAGAGTCAAGACTCAGGTCAAGGATCAAACCAATCCAGTGTATGGAAAAGAGTAGTGACTCTACGGAGTAGTGGTAGTAACTGTCGTTATTTTGTTCCAAGAAATAAATTGTCCAGTAGAGTGATGCGGATGCCGTTAGGAGAAAGACAAGAACAAAGATGCAGTTAAATAGGGCTGTTGGACAGAGACCAATAATGATGACGGTTCCGCCAATGACCGTCCGAGCTGCGAGAGGTAAGTGAGAATGGAAGTAGTTGCTCGGTGGAGTGCGAGTAGTGGTTGACTTGCTCTCTTCCACTTCAGCTTCAGCTCCTTCCTCGTCTCTTCGTAATAAGAATTCTGCTCCTGCTCCTTCCATTCCACCAAAACTCCTCCAACTTCAACTTCTCGCTCGTCGTCGTCGTCGTCCTCACTAAAGGAAATCGTCCTCAACTCAACCATGGACATCGGGCTGACACCACCACCAACACACCTAGGACACATAACAAACAATAATTAATTCATCCATCAATTACTAACCAATCAAACTAATCATTTCCAATTTACATCCTCTCACTTCTCAATTTCTTAAAGAACGCCTCCCCTCTTTCGCTTTTCAACTTATTTCTCGGATCGCTCATCGCTTTCACCAGGCTAGGTCAACGCAAATACTATTGAATAAGCCTAATAAGCGTCTGGCGTGGCATCGTGCCTAATATTGCCGCTATGTCACCCCACCATCCTTCGGCTTGAGCCCAATCGGCCTACCATCGTCGCTCCCGCCATACGGTACGAGGTACCGTACCCGGTACCTCGTACCGTTCCACTGAGTCGAATCCGATGCTCGAACCACCATACGTAATCCTGTCACTGCATTTTGCAATCTTCTTGAATCCTGTCATAGTACCATCGTAAGGAACCTAATCTTCACTCCAGCCTAAATTGTGCCGTCGTGCCATCGATGTGTGGCAACCTACCTACCCTGATCCATGATTGATGCCATTAAGGTGCGCCAAACTGATGAAGGCTTTTTACCTTTCTCCCAAAAAGCTTAACTTATGAGTCTCTGGAGCATTGTGTTTCACCCTACTCTGTTGTTTCCACGTGGTAAAATAGTATCAAATCAACAACAAAGTTACATTATAATTCCCTCATGGTACTTGATTATGCTATTCAACAAAATTCCTGTCTAACCAGTAACTAGTTAATGCGAAGTTAAAACCATTCGGCAACGGAATGGCAATTAATGTCCTTGGGTAAAACAAATGTGAATTATACAACTACTTAAGGCTGGAAGGAAAACGGGGCCTAGAAAAACAATTCTACTGGAGAAGAAGTACAAGAATAAGTAGAAAAAGTGCCATTAGGACTAAGGAGTGGAGCGTGTTATTATTACCATTTCACTTAAAAGGGTGAGGGGTGGGTAAGTACGTGAGTGGGGAGGGTTATGAACAGAGTTAGAGTGCTTACAATTTAGTTAAATTACTTTAACCAAGAATACTGGTGATGCTCAACAGAAAAGTGAGTGGAGACAAACTTATTCACAAGTTAGTAAGTTAGATAAATAGGAAAGAAATTGACGGGAAGGTGAGGATGTTACCTGAATAACAAATAGTTTCTAATGGCACTTTTAATTGAGCAATAAATTGACAGCTCTCACCTTTTCTGCCACACAATGAAAAATGAACATTTTATTCTTGTAATATTATCTTGTTCTAACTAACCCTTGGCCATGATGAGCATAGGCCGCCATGGTCGGTGTGGCGTCCACGTTATCACTTTAACTACACNATGAACATTTTATTCTTGTAATATTATCTTGTTCTAACTAACCCTTGGCCATGATGTGCATAGGCCGCCATGGTCGGTGTGGCGTCCACGTTACCACTTTAACTACACAATTGACAATAATTAAGAATAGAGTACCCCTCATTTCGGGTTCTGGTTCTCTTAGCCTTGTGTTCTTTGAATGCTAACTGCTTCCCAAAGTTAAATATTTAACCATAAAAAAGTTAAACTGCTTTCGAATTAATCGAATTTCGAAATCCAAGACAACCTGACATCAACTACCGAACGATGGCAGTGACATATTCTGTAACAAAATGCGAACGCTGATTGAGAAACTTGAATTTTCTAGAAATTGCATTAAAAACACTATTCTACCATAAACTGAATCTGTTAAATGTAAACCCTCTGTGTAAAGTTTCTGAACCCACAAAATCTAAAACCGGATTTCTATGGATTACGGAAGTCTAAAATAATCACCACAAAGCCTGAATTTAATATTTCACATGGATTTAATTATTACTCTTTATAATGCTAAAGTGGTGAATGGTGATGGTTGATGTAGCTTAATTTTTTGGGAGTAAATACGTAATTTCAATCCCATGTTTCGCACTGGCTTGTTTGGGATAGTTTATAATCTGGAGCAACTTTATGACTTTTATGAACGAGCGAACACCATAAGCTTCAATTCCCACGCAACTTTAAAGCTCCTTATCAAACCGTTTTTGATTAGCGGAAAAAGAAATCTCCAAATTGGATTCCTCCAGTTAACGCACTTGTAACGTAAAAATTTATTCACATCGCTAGGCTTCTCAACAACATTTTAATTTCGTTTCCACATTTATGTTTCTCGAAAACGAATCGAAACGTTATGGAGCCTTTGATGGATCAGCTCGGTAGTTACTACCATTTAACGATGCTATCGAAAAGCCATTCGCGAATACGAAGCCTGATTTTCATTTAAACTGAATCTCGAGTTTCATGCTTGTCAAAAAAAAAATTTAGTGTCTAATTACTCACTAAAAATTTAAACTTAAGAACGTGTTAAGTCGTTAATTATTTTTTTGAGTCTTTTTCCCAAGGCAAGGTGGGAAAATAAAGTTGGGTTTCTTAAAACTATCACTCCCAACATCATAAAAAAAGATATCAAGTGTGCTTTCCAACAGCAGCGCAGCGTTTTCATAAGCTCGCCGTGCACTGCCGCAGTTTTTTTACGTGACAAAATGCTTAAAAACTCTGCTTCAAGCCTGTTTCCCAGACGTTCATGCGTATGTCAATGGTGCTCGCAGAGTTTTTGGAGCCACAACTATCGATGTTTAAAAAAACTTTTTTAAAAAGCAGAAAATGGTATGAAATGGCTGAAATTTGGCATAATCAAATTTTGTTTAGTCTATCCCATTCTCTTCGAAATTTTGCTTTTGGTTTCTTCAGTACCTTTGAGAGCAGGCGAGTCACTCATCGCTGACAACAAAATTGTTGTGATTTGATGAGAACTGAAGAAGAAAGTTGAATGGACGATGAGATATATCGTGGTGGTAGGAGTGATTTTAAGAGCATCGTTGTCGTCAGTTTCGTCACAGCTGATGACAATTAGCGCACAGTTTCCAGTGACACTTTGAGGCTAATTATGTTTTCTATTCTCTTTGAGAAAAGTTATTCAGAAAACAGAAAATGAATCCGAGTTTATAACTAGAGACAGAAAGTATAAGGCTACCAGAACACTGACAGGGAAAGAAGTGAAGGATGATAGAAAGAAGGACTTGGACTGAAGCCTCTCCTTGTCACTCTAAATTAAATTAATGACTGACAAGGAAACTCGAGAGAATTGAAATCCCTCACAACCTGCCCAGCATCTGTACGCATCTAGGATCCAGGATCCAGTGCCTGCCTTCCTATTGCCACGATGAAGCGAGCCACCTGCACCTCTTCTGGAATTCAAATTAACCCAATGGAATTCCAATTCCTTCCGCTTTCACACTTCCTTTCCATCTCTCTCTCTCTTAAGCCTTAAAATAGAAATGTCCTCTCCCCAATGTCAACTTTTTATGTCAACTTTTTTTTTAGGCCACCTTCCTTAAACATACTTTGTTTTAGATCCTGACAGATTTTCTAGAAAAGTTCCCGAAATTCTGTCTTCAGAGTCTGTAAGTCCAAGACTCCAAGATAAGATTCTTGAATTTCTAGAGTGCTTTGCCCCTTCCTCTCCCGCCATGACAGTTTGACATTTTCTCCGACTTTGCAAAAAACAAAAAATAGACCTTGCATTTTAACTCAGTTAGGAGCTAACTTTTAAAATCTATGGTCAAAAGTCAACAAAATATTATTCTACAGATTAGATGTGCCAAAGGGATTAATCCCATACTATCATAGCGACACTGCCAGTTCCAGCATCTTTTAGACATCCATCATTACGCTGTACGCTGTGCTGTTTTGCTAATAATGGTAGAAGGAGAGACAGATTAATTGAGGTTAGGTTTTGCTATTTTATAGTTAGTTACAACAAGGGAAAAGGAGTTATGTTATGTCTCATTCTCAGTTTACGTAATAAATTAGACAAACAGTTGGTTAATTCCTTCAGTGCCGGCAGAGTCACGACGACGACGCTTATCATCCTAACTAGGAACTGCCACCATTTGCACTACCAAGAAGAACGTCTATAACCACTCTAAAGTAAGCAACGTACCAACTAAAATGAACCGCCCCGCAGCAAACCCACCACCAACAGTAAGTGTCGACCTATTTTCCCGTCATCTATCATCTATCTATCTTATCTAGCACCCAAGTCCAATTCTCATCTTCCACGGGCACGGGCAAGCACTAAAGGTATGGGCTCCTTTGGTTATGCTCCATGACGCGATGAATGCAATGACCTATATAGGGATTCCGCGCTTTAAACTCTCAAAGTTTACGCGAAACTCTCGTCATATCTGTCCTTTGCTTTATTCCCCTGCCCCCTCCCCCTGGGGTCACCAAGATTGGGGTAATGACACACTGCCACGCTCCTGATCTCTCCTGCTCTCGTTTAAGCGTAGATATCTAAACATGTCTCCTGCGTTGTTGGTTGTTGTATTATGCAAGGGACAAACTACAGACAGAGAAATAGGAAACAACATACCGGAAGAATCCAGGCTTCTGCGCTGCGGGCTGGTGGTGGTGGAGGCTGGAGCTAGAAGTGAAAGGTTACGAGGTGACGAGATGATGGTATCGTCAGTCCTTATATTGACGAGTTGTCCTCTTTTTTTTCCTTGCGGTTAAAAGTATATACAGAATAGGTAGAAGCAGGCAGGCAGGGAAGCAGAGCCCAGAGGTAGTCCAGAGACTAGAACATGTGCTTTTTGGTGAGTTCTAGTTACGACGAGGAGCTAAATCTAAGTTATTATGATTTCACTTTGTGTTTATTAAGTAGTTCTTTTCTGCTTGACTCCCGCCTTCCTTCCTTGTGGTATGATTAGTTGACTACACTTGAACTTAACTGAAATTTTTTAAAGTCCGCATGTGAAGTGTGTGAAGTCCTGTATTATGTTGAGCAGTAATTGGTAAGTTAACGGACGAGTTCTCAAGGACTACTACTTACTTTACTTTGTTTCGTATTAAGATGATGGGAATAAGTTGAAGACAGAAAAAGAACTGCTTCTCTTCCTTCGACACCCAAGAGAAGCTGGAACACAAGAAAAAAAATATAAGAAGTGGGTATTGCCATTTCTTGTTCGCCATTCCATCGGCGGCCCAAAACATAAGCGCCAACCAGCACACAGACCCTCTACACTTACACTTTTCTTTAAGATTACTTTCGGCTTTAGAGTTTTAGGACATGGACAGGAGGACTCTTCTTTCTATGTTCTACCCACTACCCAAAATTTACTTTATCCAAAGCAACTTTCATATGTCTCTCCGATCTTTTCCATAACTTTAAGGGTACGTTCCTACCTTTGACCTACGTTTGGCACTACGAAGAATAGCACTAATCAGTCAGTTGGAGCCTGGAGGCGGACGCGCAGGGAGTAATTGAGATAATTTTTGAACACTTTAAGTACATACATACAAAATAGTCCATAACTTTAAGGTACCGTAACCTTTGACCTACCTTTCGCACTACGAAGAATAGCACTAATCAGTCGGGACGGGAAGAGTAATTGAGATCACTTTTGAACACCTTCTTGACAATAACAGAAGTTCGATGATTTCGTGAACGGACTACTAAGCATAGCACACTGAAAAAGAAGCAAAATGTTATTTTATTTTAAAAAAATTATTGATGATTATCAATTTTCCCGCGCAATATTATTTCAAAATCAGAATTTGCGAAATCATTTTCTCTGTACTGAGACAAATTGAAACGATTTCACAAAATTATAAAAAAAAAAAACGATAGTTACGATAACGGCGTTCATTCGAAGCAAAAATTAATGAACGATTAACTTAATTATGAAGCAAATCTGATTAAAATTAATTGTTAATAATTACTACGGCCTAGTTTTGCACAAATAAATAACTTTACCTAATCTAATGGCGACAAATCCACTAGGACAAATAAGACTTAATTTCAATTAAGACGTAATTATTAATAACCTTAAGAATTACACTAGGTTATTCCTAGGGTTATTCCAAGGAATATCATAATTTCGGTACAATGCTTGGGAAACTCAATAATATTAACGAAAAAAAATTGGGAATGAAACGGAAACGGATCCGGATTAGAGACATTTAGGGGACAATTTTACTATTCTGAACGGATTCGGATTCAGTTTTTCATTATGTTGCTTGTAAACGGGGTTTAGGTTTAAACCTAAACCTAATCTTAACCTAATTCAGAATATTTAACCTAAACTAAGAATGTGAACAATTTTTTTTTTAAATAAATTACCGACAAAGTTGTTTCTAAAATCTGAAAATCCAAACCTACAACCTACCATTTCCATTTTACCGAAAAAATTTTAAAATTACGAAACGGTGGTTTCGTTTTCAATCCTAATAGGGACGATTTCGTAATTCAGAGGATTTTGGTTCTACACTTACCATGGTAAATCCACGGAATTTTGTTTGCAAATAAATTCTCCCGGAAATCGTTAGGTAATTGTTAAGTTAACCTAATCTTAAGATTAACCCTAACCTAAGTTAACCGCTTCAAGTTTGTCCAGATAATATTTTGGTGTGAAAATTATTCTTAGGTCCAGGTTGTACGAATGTACGATTTTAGTTCTTTGTTCTGTAAAATTTTGATCAATAATTGAGAATTTTGGTTTCAATTAAACATTAAATAAGTTTAATTTTTATTCATGAAGATTTTTTGGTCAGAAACGAAAATTTATTACTCTGTTATAATTTCTGAGCCCAGACTAAAAATCTAAAATGACACTTTGACCAAAAAATTTGCTACCGCTACTTTTTGTATCCCCATTTCCAATGTTTTATTGCTAATCCATACAAGAACAACTGCCATCATACATAATATCACGCAACATTATTAATCCAGAATACCACTATCATCAGCCAAGGCACAAACACGACCAATCCCACCAAATACCAACCTTCCACCTACGAACAACACACTTATGAAAAGCTTTCCCCGGGAATCGCATATTCAACAAGATATGTCGCCCACACTTTAATAATCTAAATTAAACACCCTCAAGCACGCCATTATGCTCAAACACTGCAAGCGTTCCCTTGCTCAAAAACCGTCTGCTCTACTGACTCCTCAAGTGTCCCAAAATAAGAAAGATCCTTTTTATTTCGGAAGAATGGCAAATTAATTCTAGAAGGGAAGAGAAAATATGAATTGATTTGGGAGGCACAATTTGTAAGGAGGGAAAGGGGTTCTACGTATTTAGTTCACATTCATTCATTTTCTTTTTTTAAAAAAACCCCATTCCCCACTTTATTTCAAAATAAATATGGAAATCTTGATCCAGTTTTAGACGTTTTACGGTTAGAAGGGATTGATTTTTTTTTTTTTGGAAAAATTTCATGTTTTTAGCGACCTCCCATTCCGAATTCTCGGGCATCATCCTCTGTTACATCACCATATTGCCAAACTCCACGATGTTCAGTCTTCGCTTCCTTCTCTGCTGATTTGTAACTCTTCACCTAAAAGTGAAAGTTAGAGAGAAGAGTCAATGAAAAGTATCAAATTAAAATTTAATTAGAACTTAATTGAACTTAATTGCACCAAAACTAGGCAAATCGATAGAAGAAACGGCTATAAAGTGAAATTAACTTACAAGCTTCATTAGACGTCGCTCCTTTCGATTCTCAGCATGTAGAAGTCCTTCTCGAAGAAGTATTCCGGCAACATCCTCATCATTCGTCTCGTTGATCAAAGTGACATATTCCGCTCCGCCGGTCTACAAAATTATAAATTATTTTTAAAAAAAATTGAGAATTTTTGTAATAGTTTACAGAAATGCGCAGATTATTACTCAATTACCGGTTAAATCAGAATTAGGTTTAAAGCTCAAAATTATCAAAATTATAGTTACCTTGTATTCAATATTTAATTGAAATCGGCCACCGTATCCTAATTCCTCTTTGAGAGCCGTGTTACTGTCAGCTGCATAATCCGGCTGTAAGTAAATTAAGCCAAGAGAGTTAATTGGCGTTTACTCACAGTCACAACTCAAAATTAGTTTCCAATTTTAGAAATTGTTTAGATTGAGAATTTACATCGACTGGAAGAGTGACGCAGGCCAGAATATATTCTTTGGCATATCCATTAGCGGTTGCTCCAGGCAAAGATGGAAGAGCAGCACATTTAGCACCAGAAATGACCTCTCCGTTGCCGTAGTCAATGTATTGAACCTGAAACTGTCGGTTTGGAAGCTCCTTTATAACTTTGGCTCGATACCATTCTCCATCAGCGCTGAATTTCGCGGCAAAGATTGTGTCTGGAAGTAAAGCAATTTAATACTTAGCTGCTGAATTAATTTAATTAAACTTAAAATATTTCAATTATACGACTACGCTCAGGTTTTTTAAATTGGATATTTTCAGGTTTTGTCCTAATTAAACTAAAAACATTCAAAGTATCCAGCTGCACTCACCTCTTTTTGGCGTAAATGATCCAGCAAGTGGAGGATTTGCAACGAGTTCTCGTCGAATTTCGTTTGTCAAACTTTCCAATTTATCTCCCTGAAAAAGAATGACACGACTTTATTCGTTTCGAAAACTCGGGTACGTGCACGATGATACACGAATCCATTATGCTGCAGTATGGAAACATCATTTAAACTACTTACGTCCTCCGCGTATTGAACGAAGACGTGGAGATCATCTGTGACGTGTGTTACAACGACGCTCTTCAATTCTAGTTTCCTTTCAAGCTTGTCATCCTCTGATTTAATCTCATCCTTGATTTCAACATAATCACGCCAGATCTGGATAATCAAATTAACTATTGTAGAATTAATCGATCAAGCAATTTAGCATTACTTAGCACTGGATCGAATGAATTAATTAACGAACAACTCCAATTGAACTGATTAAATTAGCGACCAGAATTTTTTTTTTAGATTACGTTTTCTCTTCGTTCCTTTACGGCATCCTCTGCTACTTTCAGCGAACGGAAGTAAGGTGTCTTCTCAGCTGTAAAATGAACTGATGCAAACCCGGCTTCGACAAGACTCAGGCTCAAATTTTTGTTTCCGAACCACAGCCAACTGGAATCAAAACAAAACATTGCAGATGTTTGGTTAGGTGAGAAGAAATGTGAGATTTTCGAAAAATGTGTATCGTACCCAATGAAATTTCCTGCCTTATCAATATCATCAACTTCAATTTCAACGTCTCTTTGCAGGCAGAGTTCTTTCGTAAAGTTTCTGGCTTCATTGCCAAAAGGATCTCCTGGAATATTTTCTCGTGTTTTTGGGTCTGGTCGATCTCCTCTTGGACAACTAATTCCAGCCAAGAGAAAAGTAATTATCCGTGATTCCCTGGGAACATAAAGACGAAGTCTTGAACCAGATGCTACGAACTCTACAACGGCAGTTGTCCTTCCCGCTCTCTTGAAAAATGGAAGAAATTGTTTCGCCTTGATGGAATCCTGTTTGAATTCAAATGAAAAATGTTGAACAAAATAGCTTCAAATAAAAACATAATCAACAATTCAAAAACTGGACCAAAAATTCCAGACTTCAACATAGACAAAATAAAAATGTTTCCTTACGCCTGTGATGTCAACAACGGTGTGTGTCTTGATCTCTTTTTTACTATAGACACCCTTGGAATCTTTTACTGCTCGTGCTTCAGCAGCCAGGAGAAGATCGTAGTCAGAGGCTCTAAAACAAGATTTCATAATTTAATTAAACTTCGTTTACTGGTTCTTAACAGTGGGCAACAACCTTACCTAGAATCATCATCCTGCCGATATCGTACAACCGTTGCAAATCCTTTACTTAGGAGAGCCTCTCCAATATTCCTAATAAGTTTTATAACCATTCACTATTTTTAGTCAAAACTGAAAATTCTAGTTAAACAAACGAAAACGACTATTAATTTAACAGCTTACGTTCCCTCGGACTTAACAGTGCAGCAGATTTTTTCCTGGAAGCCTTTGTCAGCCGGTTGGACATAATCAACTGTCACTTGGACTTGGTTACCAATCAGTTTTTTACGCATGTATTCACGAGCTTCAAACATAAGTGGAACGTCATACAGTGGACGGAAGTTGGATGCTCTTTGTTGCTTTGGATCCGCATCTTTCTCTTCTTGAGACCGTTCGTCAGGGAGCCTAAATACACAATACTTACTAAATGCAGTAACTCGTCAGAGAATTAAAAGTATAACAATTTTAAATTTTTAAATTCAATTGAATTTTCAAATTGTAATTGAAGCCGTCAATTTCAAAAGATGTGAGAAAATAAATTGGAAATCTTACCTTGGGGCTCGAATACTGCCAAGAAAGATTTTCTTGATAGACCCGTCAGCTAAAGATTTGACAACTAGAGAATCACCATTGACAATTTCCGTTACAATAGCACTAAAATGTTGACCCTTCAATCCTGATGGACCGCTGTTAGCATTTTCCTGATACTCTCTCCATATACGAAGCTTTCTTTCCTTTGCTAATTTTTCAGCTGCACGAAGCTTTTCAGCGCCGCCTGTTACAAAGCCCATCGACCAATCTATACAACGTGCAAAACCTTCCCGCAGTAATAACTCGGCAATGTTTCCATTCTAGACCAACACCAGATTCTACGTTTACATAATTCAAAATATCTTCAAAATGATTTTAAAGATTCCTTACGGGATGTATTATTGAGCCAACAAAGTTTTGGTTATTCACGGATTCAAGAATGACTTCTACGTCTTGCTGGAGCAGGCGCAATTCGGTGAATAATCGGGCTTCATCGGCAAATGGTTCTACGGCATTCCGATCGAGCTTTCCGTCTGAATCTAGCTTGAAGCCAGGAGTCTACAAGAACAAAGAATATAGTTTCAGTTACTGTTTTAGTTTGCTGACATCAAAGCATTCATGACTCACCCGAACGCCTGACATCATGATTGTGATGTAGTGATTCGTTGCTGTAAGCAATACTCGAACGGTTGAACCATCTCGAACATGTTCTACAATTGCTGGTACAGGTTTTCGTGCCAATTTATCTAGCAGTACACGTGGGTCAGTGACTTGCCAAATAACTTCTCGCGTATGACTCTGGAAAACAGAGTAGTATCAACAAATATTAGTAAACATTACATAACCAAATTCTAAACACTCTCAATGGCAAATTAAAAAAAACCCATTATTAGTAAGAAATTTTTTTTAATGAATAGACTGCAATTAGTTTTATTATCTTACTTCCGCATTTATTGACCATTTTCCTCTTTGAGCCATTTTTGCAGCTTCTTCAAGTTCGAGTAGTCGTTCATTGCCTTTCCCTTCTCGACGTACTGAGGCAAGTCCTTCTTGTACAATAGCCTCTGCAACATTTTCACCTGATTCAATATCGTTTCCAATGTGAATTGATCCATATTCCCGTCCGCTGGCCGGAGCCTTGTAATCCACGACAAAAAGAATCACTTTCCCAAGCAATTTTTTTCGTAGAAATTCACGGGCTTCAAAAGCAAAGGGCTCATCCTTAGATTCCTCTCTATCAAAATATGGCAACACTTTTAGATAACACAGTAGACATTTAACATCCACTTGCAAAGAGAAATTAATAACTCACGCCTTGACATTACCACCCGGTCGTCGACCTAAGCGGGGAGCCGTAACATTGGAAAGGTTGAGTTGACGATCGGGAAGAGGTGGTACACGATTGGTGGGACCCCTGATAATGACGGAGTCACCTGACAAGACCTAGGAAAACATTGGTGTCGGTTTACCGTTTTAGAAGTTGGAAAGTATATTTAAGATTTAACATACCTGTTTGATTACTCCTTTACATACGAGAGATGACACAGTTGGTGCTGTTGTTGGTGTAGGTGTAGCCATGCTTAATATCTTTTCCGTACCCTTAGAATAGCGGATATCGGGTGATGTTATTGATGTATGTCAAATTAGAGGTGCCCTTGGAAGAATCGAAATTAACTTGGAAGCTGTAGTTAGCTAATCACAGACTCGATAATGCCTTCTTTGGGAAGAGACAAAGAGTCAACACTGTAAGCTCACTAAGTTGTTACTAAAGAAGACAAATTGATTGATAATTAAGGTAAGAGTGTTGTTATCCGAAATTGAGACAAGAAGAAAGATGCGGATTGTGTCGGTTTTCGCTTCAGAAGCACAAGAGCCCGTTCTCGCATATGTTTCCTGCCGTGTGCCAAACACAAAACGTTCACACTTTTCGGGGTACACTCTCAAAAAACAACAAAAAAGCCTCGATGGAGCCGTTTGCGGCGAAATGACACAACTGACACGTTGCTTCCAACTCTTACATATTGAAACTGCTACTCAAAATAATTACAATAGAGTCCTGCGCATTCTATAATTATATCATAATCAGCTGGACTTGAAGTAAGGTCAAAGGTTAACTAAATTTGGCCTCCGTGACAGTTTACAAAAACTAAACTTGTGTGGGTTAAATTCTAAACATTTAATGTTTATAATACATAATAATAAACATTATTTATACATTGTTTATAAAAATAAATGTTTAAACAGGGCTTTAAAGCACCACTACGGGGTCCTTTTCGGAAATTTTCAAAGTCCCCATTGAAAAATCTCCAAACAATTTTTTCACTTTCAACTTCAATTGATTTCTAACCTAAACACTAAAGGGCAATAAATATAATATAAATATAAAGCCTATAAATATACTTATAAATATACAGTATTTAGCATTGTTTGCCGCCTCGTGACCCAAAACTGATGTTTTTTTTACCTTTCACTTACCAGAGGTCAGAGGTAAACTTAATTAGTGATATACCTGTCTGTCGTCGTAGCCCTGAAAACCTAATCTTGCGACAGGAAGTGTACGTTTATAATAATTATATTATATCCCAAACAAGCCCG